>JAQGAI010000031.1:0-33186 GCA_034696905.1 Lepidocyrtus violaceus | reverse complement strand
TCCGGGAATTACACACCATTCCATATGCATTTTCTAGTTGGAGCATATTTTGGCCTCACAATCTGCAAATAAAATCCAGCAAGCGGAACGTTCAAACAGAGAGAGAAAGCAGCCAACCAGCCTAGGAAGGAGATGGAAAAAAAAAGAATGAACAAAGTCACTATGTCATTCGAAGGAGAAGGCGGCCATTAAATATCCTGGATAAAAAATATGTAGTAGTAGAAATGTAATACTAAACAACAACTACGTTCATTTTGTTGTTGTTTCGGTACGGTCCTTTCTCCGGAAGAGAAAGCAGAGGAAAAATACTATGGCAGCTTCCATGGATTTTACAACCTTGTATATTTTGTAGTGTTGTTGGCCAAGAAAGATGAAAGGGAGTTGGGAGAAAGGAAGGAGATTTCCCACAAGGGACCCCAGACCAAAGGCATGACGGGGAACCAGAACCAGCGAAAGGCAAAAGGCAGTCAACCCAGATCTAAACTGGAGATCTTCATTTTTTCAACAGTTACAATACAACACAACTAGCAAAATCTCCTTCCCATATGTCCGCTCTTCTGGGTGGAATATGGGCTTGTGTTGTTGTGTAAAAAGAAAGGATAATGTGAGGGGAGTTGGAATTTCAACAACTCCAAACCAAAAAACAGGCCATATCCCAGCAAGACCAGAAGAGAGAAAGGGAAATGGATAGAGAAAGTTCTTTTCTGGTTGAAAAAGTGGCTATATTAAAAAAAGAGAGAGAAATTCTTCCACTGTTGAATGCTCATCCGCAAGAGTCCAAGTCCAAAACCGGTGGTGTAGCATGAGTCATTTATGAGGATAGCCAAATAAGGAGGGGATATTAAGGAATAGGATAAGCTTTAGACAGATCATTCAGGCAATTGACCCCAATCTTCTTTTCCCTTTCTCTTCCTTAAACACATTAGAAAATAAGGAAAGTGAAAGTGGAGACTTTCTCTGGCTTTCTCTCTGTTCCCGCTTGGTTGGTATTATTTTTAGGGAATGTATTTGAGGCAGTGCGTGTTCTAAGCCCACTCCTCAAGTCCTCGAGACTTGGATCTGTGTAAATGTTCTGGAGAGAAAATGAATGAATCCAAAATGGAGGGAATGAAATATTACTCATTAAATTCAAATTAAGTCCTGGGCTCCGACCCTTGTCTTAACAACATTCATTCATTTTGGGAGGGAACTTTCTCCGATTGTGTTTTACTCGAGCAATATGCTACGCTACAGCCCGGCTATGATTATGGTGCTGGAGAAAGCTGGAGCTGTTTTTATTGTATGTTCAGCGTTCTGGGAACAGTTTTGTACTCTTTTTATTTTACTCTTGTGAAATGGGATGGGGAACAGGAACAAGCTATGCATGACTGGAAGTATTTATATAATATGAAGTGGTGGAGGTTGGCCGGGCTTGGCTTTAGAAATTTAAAAAATATATTTAGTACAGCTTGGTTGGTTGCTGCCATTTGTCCTTTCGTGTTGGAAAAAGGGATTTTGGTTTCCTGGTGGGAGGAATAAGTTGATGTCGCTTGTTTCATTAATGGGTGAAAGCTGTTACATACAGGACGGGAGAAAGAGAGGGAAAGCAAAAAATATATATTTGAGAAATGAAATGGAACGGAGGTTGATGACGAACGAGAATGATGATGAGATGAGGAGGGAGAAAAGGAAAACAATTTGGAAAGTGGATCAGTTCCGGATTTCAAGAGAACTGATTTTAGCTATATTTCCTCAATCCTTCTTTGGAGTTGCTGGTGTGGTGGTGGTGATGATGGAATAAAATGGAGGCGGAAGATGAATGAGAGGAGGTGGAGGAGGAGGAATAAGAAGAATGGGATGGTGGTGGGAGAAGACTATTTTTTGCACGTGGACCAGAGTGGAGTGAACTTTCAGGGTGTTGGAGCTGGCGGAATCCGCACCAAGAAAAATAAGTTATTGAAAGGCGGTAATGATGTAGCATGGCTTGCTCCAAAAATATATATTTGTATTACGTAATAGTTATTATCATGGTTATTGCGATATCTATGACGGGCTAGTAAGGTACTAGTACTTACTCATAGCTTGTGTGGAAACTCCACTATTAAAAATCCTTTATTGCTCTTGAGCTGAGCTGGTGGAAGTTCCTCCTCTCCAGCTAGAAGTGGAGTGGAGTGGGAGGGGATGGATGGAGGAAACGGAAGAGGAATTAAGTTGTAATAATAAGAAGGGCATAGAATGATAATGGATGAGAACCTATTTGTTTCACTTGACATAATGATGTAGGATGTACAATATTGTAGTATGGGAGGGGATTTATAGAGTGGTAAAAAAATAGAAGAATGTTTTCTTCTTCTTTTTTGGAGTTGATCTATCGCTGGGAGTATTTAGTTGGGCTGGGTGGGAGGATGATGACGATGCGTTGAAAATAGCGTGCTGAAATAGAGAAAGTGGGAGAAAGTGATGATGACGAAAGAGAAATGGCTAGAAAGAGCCCAACGGATTTATCAATGCTGTCAAATAAACGTATGGAAATTGGGATTGCATTTTTGGGCAAAAAATTACTTTCTCTTTTGAATAGAAAGTGGAAAGACAAAAATACTGACTGGAAGTAAGTGCCTTCTGACATTTTTGGTTTGAGTTCAGCCCGAAAGCTCGTTAAGGTCTTGTTAAGGGAGGAGAAAGGAAACTGCCATATACATAATCCCTTTAAAAGCTAATCTTAATGTTTGTTGGATGGGATGTGATTGCATTACTTAAATTTAAATGGGAGACTTTTACCAGTTTTCTCTATTAAATGGGGATCAAATGATATGGATATGGCTATAAAACTGAAATGGGAGTTTTTTTTCTCCAGCAAAACTTTTACCCTCCATTTAGCTCATTAAGGGAGGGAAAACTGCATAAAATTCACTTTCTCCTCTTAATAACCTTGGTGGAGACCTGCATCGTGAGTGGAACTGGAACTGGAGGAGAGCAGCTCTCTAAAATAGCCCATTTAAAAAAAAAACTTTCATTTTGCAAAAAAAAAGTTCTTCGTTATTTTATTTTACTTATCTGTATGGCCATGATATGATGATGGTGGTCCGGCCTTTACTTCTTCTCCCAAAAACAAACTTTTCATTTCTAGATTTGTAATTGCTTAAAAAAATTATTTGTTATCAAGATTTTTATAATGGCCTGGCCATGATGATGGGACGTGCACAAAAAAAAATGAAAATTCAGTTGGTCTTCGTCCCCTTAATAAGTCTCCTGCTGGTCCATTTATTTTTTTCCATGAAACAACTTTCATTTCATTTTCTCAGGCCTAGTCCACTACTTTCATCATTAACCCATGGCATTTGGAAACTTTCTCTTTTTTTTTTGGAAGAAAACTTCATCTTTTAAAATAATATGATGATAATCATCAGCCCATATCTCGTCAGTTCGTGTCCAGGTCTTCATCACTACCATCATCTTCATCAGGGATGCTCCTCTCTCTGCTCCAGCTACTTTCACTGCTACCGTGATAATGATGATGAAATGTTTGCCCTTGGGATGGGATCATCCTTCTGTCCTCCAAGTGGAAAAACAACGCAAGTAATTTCTGTTGGTTGGTGGGTAGACCCTCATTCCTTGCATGATTGTTCAAGTTTGGGTATTCACTGTTATAATTTCTGCCATGGCGTGGTCCGCTCCTTCCTTCATTAACAAGAATGGAATGGATGCACTGAAAGATTACAGTATTTAAAAAGGTTCATTAGCGAAGAAAAAAATAAGAAGAATAAAATGGAGCAACTCGACTTTTTTGGGATTTTTTGTCCACCATCATCCTTGATATCATCCGGAAAGAGAAATCGCATCATTTTCCTTAAAAAAAACATGTGAAAAACTAACTAAGCATGGGGGCCAACTACAAAAGATGCATGAATAGGACCTTAGAGACGTTTAAGAGAAAATGATTTTTGTTTATAAAAAGGGGGCATTTATTTTTCCTTGAGAAAAAAATAAAACAAAAACAAGACTATTAACGATTTTTTTTAAAGATCCAACCAACCAACAAGAAATAAGAAGAAAAAACCGGGACAAGTCTAATTTGTGCTCTGCTCATGTAGCAGTAAAAATGGAGGCAGCTCCTATTATTTGCCCATCTTTAAGGAAAAGTTTTACATTTACGTAGCTTATAGGTCATTTGCATACTTCACTTCCTAACAGTCATTTAGAGTATTAAAGAAACATGAGAAAGGGGGATGTTGATGTTGTTGTTGTTGTTGTCTTGTCCCGGGCTTGTGGAGAAGAAAGATGGGGAAACATTTGTTCTTGCCAGCTTGTTACAGGGGAAATTAGCTGGAGAGAAGAAAAAGTACACTCATTTTTCCTTGTTTATTAAGGCTGGGCTGTTGGGCTTGGTCCGACTTAATAACAACACTGACGGGAGAAATTGCATGTAAAGTGAAAGTTGGGAGGGAGGAGTTGCTTTCTCTCAGACTATTAAAAAGGACTGGATTAGACCATGTAAGTAAAGAATGGAATGGAAAGAAGTAATGTGTATGTATATATTATGCAAATCAGATTGTAAATAGAAGAATTGTTTTAATCAGAAAAAAATGTAGTTAGTTTAAAAAAAAGATGGAAATGAAGGGACTGGTGCTAGAAATGAAAAAAAAGTCAAACTTCCGCTGTACTCCAGATCCCTCCATATTCCTTTTCGAAATTGGCAAGGAAAGGATGTAGAGGCGAATCCAACTATTTTTTTCTTCTATTATTTGATCTACTCTACCTACCTATTTGTTATGCGCACGTGGAGCAAACCAAAAACAAAGGAGGCTTTGTCAAAACATTTGAGGTCATGTCAAAATCGGGCATTCCCACTGAGCATAATACATTTATGTATATTGTGCTTTTAGACAATGGTAAGGATAATATGGCTGCTGCACCGGACAATTATAAATTGAAATGATTGTTATGGATTAACGTCAAATACGTACATAATATTTCTCGATGTGATCATGCCATAATTGATTCAATGCCACGTGATTTGGGGGCCATGTTTTGTATCTCGGTTATTTTGGGCTCTCAGTTATTTAGTAAAGGAGAACAGTTCATTTTGCATAGGAATTCAAGGACTGAAGCAAAAGTGTGTCTGATGATGATGATGATGATGTAACAAAGCTCTACCAAAGCCCAATGTTCATTTTTGTCATTTTTTTTTGTTAGGTTAACCTATCAGCTTTCACTCTCTGATTATCGGCTCATTACTACCGTGGATTTTATGTCTTGTCCAAGTCAAGTCAAGTGGAATGAGTAAATCCCTTTTGAATTTTACATGATCTTCCATCCTGAGGGGGGAACGTGCATAACCTTCTGGAAAACCTCCACAGGCCATGTCATATCCTACTTCATTTCCTTTTTACATGACATCATCCTCCCCTCGTAAATTGTTCCAGATAAGCCATTCCATAAGCCTATTACATCGAACCAAAAAACCAAAACCGCTCAGCTCAACTTTACTTACTTACTTAGGCTTTACACAGGCTGAGTCACTGAACCAGAAGCCCAGTTTTACAAAAAAAAAAGTTCCCAGACTACTACTCTCACCCACAAACCTTTAAATATTTCACAAAAGTTTGTTGGCACTCGATTGACTTTCTCCTCGCCAAATAGTAGTACAAAGCACCAAAGAGCAAACCCCGTCACCTCCACCCCAATCTCAATAAAAATTAAAGGGGAATATGAACTGAAATGAAATGTGATTATGTTTTTGTAGGCGACAGGGCACAGCAGCGCCTGGAAAACGCATGAATAGTGCAACAACGCAGAAGAGCTTTAAAATAAAATTTCACAATATCCCACATAACTACACACATACCTAGTTAGTTATATGACTGGGGCATAAATTTTCCCCAGGACTTTATGAAAACGTTTCCAATGTTCTCCCTGTCATGTTGTTTATCCGGAACATGCTGTTTTCCTCCCGTCCCGGCAGCCCATTACCCATGCGATAAGGAGCCAGGATTGTTGTTGTGAAATGAAATGTTAGCGGGCGCATACGTACGTACCTACGCACATGATATGGTATGGTAGCCTCCCTCCACATTACTGTTTTTGAGCGCTCCATAACGGTTTTTGCTACATGATACGATTCCAATCTAGATGATGATGATGATGATGATGACGCTGAAGCGAGAAATTATAGGGAAGACGTGTGCGCCCCGAACTGTGTAAAATTTTATGATTATGATAATGCTCATTGTATACAACTCCTTAAGCACATTTTGCAAAATCTCCTCCAGTAAATGGAGTCCCTTCTCCATACCTATACCTAACTATTTGAGAGAGATACGGATATCATGGTGGTGGTGGTACGAAGAAGCGTCTATTACGTAACTTGTTTTGTTATGTAGATAGATATTCGTTCCCAAAAATCATGTGTAACTGGAAGTGAAAGTATTATGCAGGGAGAAAGTAGGATATATGCTTGTTAATGCCCCACTTCATTTAATACCCATGGCATGGCACATGCATGGCCCTCCTGCTGATTTTGGCTCACAACAACGAGAAGAAACAAGCAATGTTGTTCAATTTTTTTTAACTCTCCTACATACATACATAGCTATAGGGTTAAACCTTTTGAAATGAGAAGGGGTAGACAACAAAGATGGCAAAATCCTAAAAACCTTCTCATTTTCTCCACTAAACAATTTTGAGGTTTTATGTAAAACTGGCTGTGAGGCTATCAGAGAGTCTCTCCAGATGAGCTGCTAACTGCATAATAGCCTGGGTGCATGTATCCTTGTGAAAAAATTTACATGGGAGGGAATTTGCATGGAAATCTCAAGCTGGGAAAATTTCTTCATTTAAGGCTTGGAGGATAATGAAATGTTGTTGTATTGTCAAACGGCTGCTGAGCCTATTTTTGCACGTACTATCCATATCATAATATCATACCTCCTTTCTAATCAGCTTTGGTGGAGCTCTCTCCTCAACGGAAAAAAATATTTTATTATTATTGTTAATACGGAATTTGTGAAATTTTGCGGAGGAGAAAGAAGTCCATGAATGGAAGACTAAATTAGGTGCAGAGAAAGGAGCTTGCCAAGATCTGGTGATTTGCATGCGGCCATTATGATTATCGCCAGGGATGAGAAGACCGGGAGGGAGCATCCGACCTCCCTCCAAGGGAGTCAATATAGTTTAAGTGAGACTTGCTCCAAAAATCTATAAAAACATATTTCACATCTGGAGAATAAGCTGGAGCCAAACCAACAACATACACAACTCATTGGCCTGGCCTGTTACTCCACTCATTTGTTCCATTCCTCCATTTCATTTTTTATGAGCTGTGATAATCATTTTCCCAGTTGGATGAGCTTTGGAGGGAGAGTGTTGGGCTGTGTGGGAGACCGACCCCAATAGTCCAGTCCTGTCATAACATGAGAATTACTTAATATTATGTAATATAGAGATCCCGTACATATATCGGTAATGAAAAAATATCGAATGAGCATATTGCTACGTGGATTCCCAGCTAATATAAAACTCGGCACCTGGTTTATTGGTGCTGAGCCCATTTTTTTACGATCCTGATCAATATTTGGTCACGGTCATCATTATCATCAACGAAATTCAGTTGGATCCTCATCATCATCATCATCCTCCTCCTCCCTCCGTATTTTTTTATGGCAGGGGAGGAGGATGCCGAGAAACGTGTGCTTTTTCCTCAGCAATCGACCCAATTCCCAAAAATTTTAAATCGAAAGCAAAAATGTTTTTGCACAAACACTTCATGATTTATATGAGCATTTTCACTGAAAGTTATTTTTGATAAAATTCCCCAGAAAAAAAAACTAATTATTTTACCTTTTTCTCTTGTATTTTTTTAGGTTTCAACTGGGACCGGGATCGTCTCATATTATGTCCACCTCATCATAGCGGTTCCAGAGGCTTTTATACTGGGCCAGGGCGAATACCATGTGGAGGAGGGGAGCACCATCAATCTCGTCTGTATTGTAGAAAAGGTAAAGTAAAAAATATATTTCCGTTTGCTTTCCCCCTCTTGAATTTAGTAAGTTCAATAACATTCTAAAAATGGGAGACACCGGACGGAAAATTCGAATCTCATTCCATGTCATATTATCATCATCGTCATCATCATCATATCAGAAATGTACTTATCCCTTCTCATTTACTCGCCCGTCATCCCCATCCATTCCAATCCAATCCAATTTTCTTTCTCTTCTCCTTCCAATTTTAATCCCCCTTTCTCTTTTTTCATTTACAACATGGGGAAAAATCCTAATCTTTAAGTATATCGCTAGCCATATCTCACTTTCTTCCTCCCTGGCCATATGTATTACATCGCATTACATTACACATTTTACTTTTAGGCAGGAAGGAAGCTCTGGATCTTCTCTTCTTCCAGCTTTCTCCAAACATAATTTTCATTGAAGCGAAACTGGAACATGGCCTACACTACTTACTTACTTTACCTCCTTCTCAAATCCTCTCTTCATATCTCCAAAGCATCTCATCTCATCTCTTCCCATTTCTTATTCACTTTCACTTACTTTCACTTCCATAACTATACTGATGATAGGGAATATATATTTCTTCCTTCTCCAGAATATTTTTTTCTTCACTACTTCCTTTACTATTTTTCCAGTCAGTCAACCAGTCCCAAATCCCAAGGCCAATGTAGACTTTCATTACATTACACAACTAGGGAAAGGGATGGAGAGTTAGAAACAAGCTGGGACTTTGGGAATGCTCCTCCGATCATCATGGGCATGTTGATGTGCTTGTGTACTACTACAACACAACCTACTTTTTTTCTGAGCATTGATCATGATGATGATCATGTTCATCTTGATGATCATGATGAGAATTTTTTTTGCAACACCACCACCACCACCACTTTTACTTAAACCATGTGAAGAAAAAACTCATTTCTTTTAGTTTTTTTTTTGCTTTTTACTTGCCTTTATAATATGCTGACTAGGCATTATCATTTGAACGAGCACTCGTGAACAGTTTTCGATCAATTGAGCAGACCATGTTCGAACTGCTCAATGAGCAGTTTGAGCAGTTATTTATATTCAAGAAGGAAAACCTGTTCAAACCTGGCTTGTTTTAGAAGCATAAAAATGTGGGATGGAATAGTTGAAGTAAATTTTGGAAGATATGATGGAAACTGGAGTTGAGGGAAATGAATGTTATATGGAGGAAACATGAGTTGGAGGGAATGGAGGGTTTGGAAAAAGCACAAGTTGGGCTAACGGAGGGTTTGGAGGAAACATAAGCTAAAGGGAGTGGAGGGTATTGGAAGACTTTGAGGAAAATGAGTCGGAGGAAAAATATCAATTTGGAGGGATTGGAGGAAACATTAGTTTAAAAACTGAAATTTGTTTAAATAAGCTACTATTTACGGGTTTTCGAACTGCTCATTGAGCAAACTGAGCATGCTCAATATCATCTATCTGCTCAATAGTGCTCACGAACGTTCGGGAGATAATGTCTACTTTCAACCCAGTAGTACCAACATTATTATTAAGGGGCTGCTGAGGATGGATTTGTATTCACTTCGATCTGATCTTGTATCGACGGAGGTGTAAGAAATAAGAATGACTTTTGTCAGAGTGCCGTGGGCTGACACTCTCGGTTGTAAAATTTTATTTGGGTAAAAGTGACATACTGAGAAGGCGATATGTAAACAATGGAGGGTAAGTGATCTCATGTCATGACTTACAAACAATCTCATTCAGTCCATTGTCAGGTTTGACAGGTATATGGGAGAGGTGTAGAGTGGGAACAATGTATCAATTCTGAACATTGCAAAAGCATTGATGTCACAGGATATAATGTAGGATCATAAACAGATCGCTTTGGCTTTACACCTATTAGTGCTAATTCGTGGAGGAGGCGTGGGAAAATCTTCAATCGAGAGCTAAAATTCTTTCCAGCATAAAAATAACCATCATTGGTAATCCGGATAGTATAATATCATTGGTTAATTCTTAAGCTGTTTAAAGCTTATGGTGCAAGCACTAGTTCTTTTTAAAGTTGAATATAATTTGTCTCAATTCCTGTAAAATAATAAATATTTCTATGAATAATTTTTGCAGGCCAGGGTCGGGTCAATCAACTAGGTGGGGTGTTCATCAATGGTAGACCCCTGCCGAATCATATTCGACTAAAAATTGTGGAAATGGCGGCGGCGGGCATAAGACCATGTGTAATCTCCCGTCAACTCCGCGTTTCGCATGGCTGCGTATCAAAAATTTTAAACCGGTATCAGGAAACAGGAAGCATCCGGCCGGGTGTTATAGGGGGAAGCAAGCCCCGAGTTGCTACGCCAGATGTAGAGAAAAAAATTGAAGACTATAAAAGAGAAAACCCTGGAGTGTTCTCCTGGGAAATTAGAGACAGGTAAGGATCACTTTTTACAAAAAAAATCATAATTAATTCATCCAAAATATTTTTTTATCAAACAGTATTTAGCTGCAGACTGGCACTGATCATTACTCTTCCAACGCCACTGGTTTCTACGTTTCAATTCTATTAAAAACATTTAGTCACACATTTCAATCTTTTCTAGTTTTCACGGAAATGCTAAAAAAAGATTGTCAATGATAGGTAGCAAGTCATTTAATTGATGTACGTCAGAGATTAGCTTGCTACATGTCTCCACTCTGCACGCTATAGATTTTTGGCAGTTTCAAATTACTGGCGTCTCATGCCATGTATCAAGTTTTTTTAAAAATTTAAATAAGATCTCAAACAAGCTGCAAATCTTGAACATTCCATTTTGTATATTTTTTCTCTGATTTTACAAGAGGCAGGGTTGAAAGTTGAAATGGTTGAGTAAGTTGAATAAAAAACCTCACCCATGGCAGCATAGCCCATGTCCACTTTTTTTATTGCATGAAATGCAATATTACGTAACTTAACACTCAACAGATTATGGACTGACCCTTTTCATTTTTTTCTCTCTCTTTCTGATATAGATTAATCAAAGAAGGAATTTGCGACAGAACTACCGCCCCTTCCGTGAGCGCAATCTCTCGTCTCCTCAGGGGTCGCGAGGGGGAGACCGAGAAGAAAATTTTGGACGGTAAGATAATATTTTGAAAAAACATTTATGATTTATTTAATGCAATATAATAGAGAAAATGAGAAATCGCAGTTCTGCAATCAAAAGTTACGTGTTTTCGTAATCATCATTTTTATTTTCGTTATCCGCACTTGAATCCTCCCTCTAATTCGATTGCAATGAAAAGTAATATTTTTATTGTCTTCCCCAAAGCATTAAAAATATTTTATTTCTATCACCCCGGCCAACTTTTCCTTTCAAGGTGGCTTTTATGCATCTACAAATTATCTTTATGTAATTACAAATTACAAAATTCAACTATTACATGATTTCATATCTTAATTGTTGAGTATTAGGGTGCTCATATCTTTATACAAACCGCACCAAGCTAACGCTTTCATACAACCAGCTTTGCCTCAAGTGGTTCAACAATAACATAACGATTTCTCAGAAAATTTTGAGCTTGGATAACTCAATTTTTTTTTCGGCGGAGGTTCCTTTGCAGAAAGGAATTGTCAACCGCATAATGTGATATATAAAAACATGGAACAAGCTCCGATACTCATTCGCTCAATTCACTTTTCAATTCATAAAAACATACCTACCTAATTACCCCACCATCTTCATTTCATCTTCATGCCATGCATGCAATGGTACAAATACAACTAAAATATCAAAAAGAAGTGCCGGCACTGATCTTAATCTCCTTCTTATTTGATTAGCTCAGGGCACTATCTCCAAGAAGAAAAATAGGGTATATCCCTTCCCGGTAATAAATTGTGTGAAGTGCCGCACCACCAGTACCACACACATTAGTATCTCGTATGTGAACAGACAGAGATAAAGTTCATAAAAAGATAAAAGGAAAGGTTAACACCAACAGACTCGCTACTTAAACACTTCCCTGATGAGAGAGAGAGAGCATTTATTTGAAACAAGGGGGGAGACAACATGATAGTTTCCCATAAGCTACACCAAAACCATCCAAACTCTCTTTTAATTTATTACAATCCACAAGCTCTGAAGAAACAAATGGTCGTTAGTTAATGTGCATCTGTGTAGAGGAAGAGGTGCAAGTAGCAACACCAAAACAGGACACGGCAGTAGAGAAAAAAGGAGCCGGCAGGTTGTTCTATCATTTCCCCTCTGATGATGAAAAATGTACACAGATCATGCGATGGCCAACTTTTGATATCACATTAAAACTACACACACACTAGTTACGAGAAATAAACAGAAGAAAAAAAAGAAAACTATTACAGGAAAAGATATCAAGTCATTTGTGTTATTTTTTTCCGACGTTCTGGGTGTAAAATATCATTATGAAATTAAATGAAGAGAAATTGGCTTCAAACGAGTCATTAGAAGTTAAAGGTGTATTTCCTCAGACACATAAATTGTACTTACCTATGTAGTTTCATAAATGGCGATCATCATCGTCATCATCATCATCAGGGATCGACATCGTAATAAAATCTATATAGTACAGACAAGCCTTTTAGAAGAGTTATATGAAAACCTCGAGGTCGTCATCAACCGATAAACTTTCAAATGAGAAATGTCTGCGTTCCGCCTTTGCAATATTTTAAAATTCAGGTTGATTTTTATTTTTTTTTGTATTTGATTTTGATACTTAATATCCGAAAAGAGAAATGGGGGGAAAGCGATTTAATATTCTGACCTCACAATCAGTGGGAAAGAGAAGATGATCATCAGTCATTGCTTTTTTTTTTCATAAAGAGATTTGAAGTAATAACCTACCACATATGTACTTAAATACCTATCAGGAACGTGAATGAATATCTAACAAAATTAATCTACAATTTTTGTTGTTACATACTTAGGTTTGCAGTGTTTTTTTTCTGGAAAGGGAAGCCCTAAAATGAAAGAAGAGGATGTAATCAAAGACATCGAAAAATACTAGCGGCAGTGGAAACTTAAAAAAAAAATTTGAAAGCATTCACACAAGTTTAAAAAAATAGGGAACATTCAAAAATAAATTAAATCATACTAATTCACAACCTGCAAAAGATGTACTCACAATCGGCTACATGTTTTAGAGGAATCCATGACAAACACACCCGCTTTGTAAAAAAAATCGCAGCTCGTTAAGTCAACTTACGTAACCTTGTACTTTTATATGATTAGTTTTTTTTTACTATCTCGTACAAACCTGATCCAATGACATCATACACACATATAGACAGTGCATAAGTAAATATTATGCAAATACATGACTTTAATTGTGCCAGAGCATAAACCGTGAAAACTGCTTCCCACTTTGTTTTTGGAACTCGTTTCTTAAAACAATACAGTGATGCACAGCTCTTCTAATGAATCAACAAAAATGAATATCAAGGTATTATCCAGCATTATCCAGATATGATACCACAACCAAATCTATCTATATCCATCCCAAATTATGTATGCGATAAATTTCACGCACTCACGCTTTCCATTTTTGCTCACTATTTTCTCTTCGGTAAAAATATGCTGTTAACCTTTAACGTTTGCGTCAGAATCCAGTTGTCTCCCAGGCCATGCTTTACCTGGGTGTCTTGTCATTCTCAACCAGCTCAGAATAAATCGACGACGAAATCATGCGAATCGAATGCTCATAAACTTAAGTACATCCCGAGTGAATTCTGAATATTAAAAATAGAACTGAAGAACATGACACGACATTAAAATTGACACTGCTCCTCTCGGTCACAAACATCAGCATCCACATGAAATTCCCCATGTCTCATCTTCCGTCTAATTAATTCCAGGTGACAAAACGAGTGATCTGTCGGATTGTGAATCAGAGCCAGGAATACCATTAAAACGGAAACAAAGGCGGAGCCGAACCACATTCACAGCCCATCAACTGGATGAATTGGAGAAGGCATTTGAGAGGACCCAATATCCCGACATTTACACGCGGGAAGAATTGGCACAAAGAACGAAGCTCACGGAAGCTAGAATCCAGGTAAGCAAAGCAATCCATCACTTTTACTTCACCCCAAAAACACTAAACCTAAAGCGGAGAGTCTCTAAAAGGAAAGGGAAAGATAAAGATGAGCGCTATTCTAATTATTCATTAAATTATCTGATTTCTCTTTTGATGTTCGAATTCGGGCAATGATTACCTCAGCACAAAAGCGACTGTAGAAAATCCGTCTGGCTTCTCTATTCAATTGATACATGCCCAGTTTTGAAAACAACGGAGAACAATTAGTAAAAAAAAAAACGGAGGACGAGCGTATGTACCGTCATTGTTATTATCCCTGTAACCTTTCCCGTGATGACTATGATAATCCAGTAATGGAGTTTTTCTCTGTATTCATCTTCCTTTCCATCATGTTATCAGTCAATAATACAGGAGATAGAAATAAAAAAGATCTTCAAAGGACTCCTCGAAAGTTAACACATTTCCCTATCGCGTTAGTTAACTGTAACATAATCACATTTCGTCTTCTTAGCAGTTTTAAAAAGCTACCTACCTACTATATAACGGTTTACTCTGGTGTCCATCCGCAAAGTTTTTATTTTTCCCTCTCTCTCCATCTCTTCAAACGTTTTGTTTAAAGTTGAACAAAAATTTTCCTCTGGCGAGGCGAGATGCCTCATCATCCACAATTGAAGAGTTTGGGAAACAACAAAAGGAGAAGAGGCAACAGCGACATACATGCATGTTTCACTCTTTCGAGTCAAGTATAGTTTAGTGGGAACAAGGGAAATCGGTGTACTCATTGTAGCCAAGTTACACTTTTTTTTCAATTCTCAATAATCTGCAAGTCATTATGATCCTCTTTTTTTATTACTCCTCCGTACACCAAACCCATTCCCATACAAAACTGTTGCCTTCTGTTGTTCTCTCTCTCTCTTTCTTTAGCTCCGACGGATTTTTGTTCATTTAGCGACTTTTTGAGGCCAGCTATCCGTCCTTGTTTTCCACATTTTCTGTAAAATCATGTCGAGGATTTTAATTCTTCTTTCAGTGCATTTTTTTGCATCCGCCTCCATTGTTTTGTTTGCTGGGGAAGGGAAAAGATTGAGCTCCCTCATTAGAGCAGAGCAAACCAAGCAGACTCACGTTCAGTGAAGCAGGAAATGAAAGTGGAATAAAATGCTGGCTCAAGAGAGGGAGAGAAAAACTATTAATCTGCTTCAATTGCTACGAAAACAAGAAAGTAGTTTGTCCATATTTACGCGGGACAAGTTAAAAATATTTCTGTAGACTTGTAATTTTCTATGATGTTTTTTTTACAAAAATAAATAAATAAACTTGTACTCCGCATTAGTTTAGTGGATTCCGTTGATTTAAACCTTGCATTGGTGTTAAATGTAGGGTGTTGTAATGATTTAATTTTCTTTCCCTGATCCCGATCCTTCTTCCTTTTTGGTAGACCGAAAATGGAGTTAGTGGTAGTAAATAATGATAATAATTTAATCACGATGATGACTCGACTCATTTACGAGGATGGTCAGCGAGAACGGAACAGAGTCATGAAAAATGTGAGAATAATGCTTTAAGAGAGTTTTTTTTATTACATCATCATCATCATCATTATTAGTATTTGTAAACTCATTACTGCCACCGCGCGCATCATCCTAGTCCATGCCACCATACAAGCCAAACCTAAAAAAAAATACAACTTAACTTCGCTAACAATAGAGGTGTGAACGGAGAGCCTCATTATAAAAAAGTTGGTAATGCGTAACTTCAACAGTCAAAACTGCATGTGAATTAATAATGGATTATTGTTATTATTATTTTTGGCTACTATTTTATATTATTACTCCAGTTGCTCTGCTCATCTTTTCCTTTTTTATTATTATTCTCATCAACGTCAAGTTTTGAGGCGTAAGTTTCAAAACTCTTCATTTTAAAATGAAAAATTGCGTAGTGAGGCAGTAGTTTGGTAGGGGATAATAAATTTGTGTTTGCTTTCATTTCGGTCAAGTTGCGGCTACTGTAGATTTTTCTTAGTGGGCTGATGATGATGATGCTGATGAAGATGAGCAAGGAAGATTAGCTTTCTTTTCTGATGGGAGTTTTGAAGATGGATTAGACGTGCGTGGAGGGTATATGGCTGCCCGCCTACAATGAAAGAATATTATTAAGCTGGTGGTGGTGTAGTGAAATGAGTGACTCGGCTCCCTGAATAATATCAGCGGCAGTAGCAGTTCTTGACAGCATTTGTCCTTCTGCTCAACAAATATGAGTGTAAAAATCCAATCAACTTGACAGGAGAAATAATTATAATCCTATGTAAACATACAAGATCTGGAGTTGGTAATGTGATGATGAGATGTATCATTTTGGGATGAGCAGACACGCAAGAACGAGATTTTGGGGTTTGGGGCAATATGCGATGTTTTAATAATATTTTGTTGGTAACAACAGCGAGATTGTTGGCTGATCAACAAAACTTATGCATATTACGGAATTAAAATGATCTCCCAAAGATAATACAACTTAACATACGAGAGAGGTTATCTAAAGCATTCATCTAGTAGCTCATCCTGTAAAAAAAGAATAAGAATTTAATCATTTTTTTTGCTCATTTACCCCTTGGCAAAATGATGACTTACACAAATACGATTTTGTCTGTCTGGAGCTGTTATATTCAATTTCTACACCCTTCTGTTCTTCGAAGCTCTCTGTATGAAATTATCTTAAGCGATTGGATGAACCTGCAACCGTTTGCTTTCTTTTCTCACTGCAAACGAGGACAATAGATGCTTGATTTACATACGGAAGCTGACATTCGATCAAATGGAAGATAAACTGTTACGGCTTAATTATTTCCATCAGTGAAACTCACTCATATTCAAAGAAGAAAACCGAAATTAATTAGGACAAATCTTATAGATTTAATTTATGTGTTAAAAATAAAATTTACATGTTTTTGATAATTTTTATTTGTTTTTTACACAGGTCTGGTTCAGTAACAGGAGAGCCCGGCTCCGGAAGCAAGTAACGAGTGGAGGCAGCAGTAACTACGGAAATAGCGGAGGAATGGGGATGGGATTACCAGTTTACCCCACATCCTCCTCTTCCTACGGCGTACTCTCCCATCCGCATCATCACTCCTTACACCACGAATCCCACTTTGGACCATCTTCTTCACACAGTAAGATTTCTCAACTTTTGGATTCCTTTTCATATGAAAATAAATACTCACACATGGCATAACTTCTAAAAAAATGTAGACAAAACTGGCAAACATGTCTTCCTCCAACCTTAAAGCGACATAACACAAGTAACGCAATATTATTATGCCTTTTCCCTCGGTAAGCTAGTTGGCCTGAGGCAAAACAGGTTTTGATTGGGATTAGGGACAGGAAAATACTCATACTGAAAGGTAGATATGATTATGTAGTCCCTACATTTATCTATCTATCTATCCATTTTACTGCCAGGGAGGCAGGCTCATTGCGAGAAAATGTGGAATCCATGTTTTCAGTGAGGCGTGGTGTTCAGCATGATGACACGATGTAAAAATTATCTCTTTTGTACTAGAAATACACTTTTACTTTCATCGCTCACAGAGCCATCCTGTCAGCCAGCCACATTCGTACCTATATATTTTAGGCTTGTTCTTCTGACATTTGTTTCGTGTTTTGTATCTGTCCCTCCATCCAAAACTAAAAAAGCATATAGCCAGCCTGGTGAAACAGATGAATAAGGCGTAGACTATACTGATTTATTTTCCTTTGGCAGCAAGCAACTGTGAGCTATTTTCTATAACATAACATAACCTGTTTTATTCTTCTCTTTTTTAAAAAAAGGCGTACGTGAGCCATTATGGAAGGCACAGTCAAATAATAATGCTCGAATGGCAGAACTAGCAAATGAGTATAATGAAATGTAGCATTATTATTTAGAGATTTTTTTTTTGTTATTTGTAAGTCATGCCTCCTACGACGAATAATGACTGACTATTGTCACGAAAGTCACCAAACCATGTAATATCATTGCAAGTGAGTGACTAGGTGATTTATAATGGCATGCATTTGTGTTCCCTAATGAATGAGAGGCATGCATATTTTTTATAAAGCAATTTTTATTGCTGAAAATAAAGGACGGGCATGAGTTTGGTTTTCGCGTGTGTGGAGCCTTGTCACCAGCTCACACTTTTTGCCTTTATTGAAAATAAAAATGGAAGCAGAAGAAAAAAATTGATGTTCACGAAAATAGTGTAAAAAATCAAGGCGGATAGATTCTATTTTTGGGAAAATGTTTACAGATTAAACTTTACAATTAAATTCTTCATTTCTTTCTACTTAAGGTCCAGTGGAAGGAAGCAGTGCCTTGTACAGTTCCCCTCAAACTTCTCAAGGAGTCAACGGAGTTTCCGCCACCTCAACGTCGGTCAGCAATGGAGTAGCAATGTCCTCCATGTCTTCAATGGGTCCGGTTTCCATGCCCATGTCCGGTCAAACGCCGGGAACAGGCTCGGGTTCCGCTTCAGGATCAATATCCTCTGTTGGCACTCCCTCCACTAGCAGCTCTGCAGTGTCTGCTGCCGCAGCGGCCGCAACAGCTTCTTATGCCGCGGCACTTGGAAATTCACTCATGGGTTCGGCATATGGGAGCACTCCATCGTCTTTGATCCCATCACAGGTTAGTTTAATTATAACTTTTGTTAGCGTTGTTGGCGGAGCAAAATTTACCAAAAAAAAATCTAAAAAAACGTCTCATGTTTTTCAAGTTTGTCAAGTAGTGAGCCACGGCCTTTTTTGCCAAAATTAAACACATCTCATTAGAAAACGTTTTTCTTGCTTAGAGAAACTCCCATTCAGTTTTACATATTTAAAGGGAAACTTTTCTATGAGATTTTGTCATATGTCAGTCACTGTACTAACACTCCACAGTGTTTTTTTCCTACGTGGGCGCAGTTGAAGGTCGTAAAACGAGAGAACAGTCCAAAAGGAATCATTCATTAAAGACCACATGGTCTTTTCCCTTCTTCACCAGTTGCATTTTTACAACAAATGAAACAAGCAAAAGCTTTTTCCCTCCACAGTGCATTCTTCCTTTTTACCATTGTCACGAAAAAAGGGGATGAGGATATTCAGGAGTCTTCAATTCACAAATGCCAAACAAGACTTTTTTCTACGATAATTAGCTCATTTGTGGAAACCAGAAAAAAAAATCTGCATAGTTCATTGAAAATCTTTTTTTAAGAAAAAAAAAGACTCCTTTTAAGAACAAAAGAAATGAATGGCAAAAGTCACATTCCCTTTCAATTCAATTCTGTACATCGTACTCCTGCGTGGCTGCATTGTTGGATTGTTTTATTGTGCAAAATAGGAAAATACGACGCCAATTTATAATACAATGGCTACATTAGTGATTATCACGACGACCTGAATGATCTCATGATGCTAGGCTGATTTTTTTTCATGTATTGAGAATTTCAATTTAATTGTCTATTTTTTTTCTTCTTCTCCCTTTTTAAATCCAACAGATGAGCAATGGAGCATCTCCCCCAACAGGATTGAGTGGCTATGGAGTTCCAAGCCAGAGTCATGGCATGCAGGATGACTCACACTGGGGAGCCTTAAGTAGCCGTTCTGGAGTTGCAAGCTCCCTTACAACAGCTTACTACCCTTCACCTGGTTTAATGGGCCCCGTGCCACCTAGACATCAGCCGTATTATGGTTGGTAGGAACAACAAAATATTAAATGTAAAAAATAATAATAACACCTAAGTATATATAATAACCTAAAAGATATCGCAAACGTTTTCGCTGCTTTAATTGCAGTGGCTCCAAAACATTTTTAATCTTCGTCCATCATTAAGATTATCATAGTTAGTTAAGATTAAGATAGTAGATAATTACTTCAACTTGAAGCTTTCACATCAGTACATAATTATTGCTAGTTGATTCATTTCAAATCAGTTGCTCGCCTTAAATAAGTCCTCCCGGTATGAATGCCGTAAAGTTAGTTGGCCTTTAGTGAAAGCTCTTTTATTCATTCATACATGTAATTTTGCACATAATATAGATTTGGCATAAAAGCACACTCATTTCCACTCAAAAATCATAAATACTTAAGAAGCCTTCGTTACTTTTGTTCATTATAAATATGATGATGAGTGATGATGATCCCATCACGAGAAAAACTGCAGGCTTAGAAATAGGTTACAAATAAATTACGTGAATTAATTAACTAATTAGCTAGGAGAACACCATTTTAAGTAAAACAAGTCTTCGTCTTCGTTGTTTAGCTTTACTCATGAGAATAATCGTTATGAATGCGTAGTTTTCCCCCCGATATGTATTGAATAATTTATGAGCACAATTACTATACAATGCTCGCTCACTTTCATTTCATATCTTAAAATACGGAATGTTTTATTAGCAATCCCAGTTTTTCGTAGAGTTCAGTTGAATGAATGGCGTAGTTAGGCTTAATATTTTGGTTAGGATAAATGAGGGATGAATGAGTTTTAAGTAAATCAATGAATCAATTCCGTATCAAGTCAAATGCCAGCTTTATGTTATTTAAGTAAATGTTCGCTTCGCCCCAATAATTCCCCTACTTTAGGTAGCAGTCTACGTACCTATGTTATAATACATATTAGTTTAGTGTCTCGTTTTGTTTATCGTATGGAATGGAATTGAAGGGTTAATTTGATCTCTCTAGTATTCACCTTAATAGTATTGTAGCTCTGTACATCCATATGCCTTTACTATAATAAAATTAGATTTAAAGCTAGACGGTTAAGATTTTTTAAGCAAATTAAATATCTAGAAATACGAAGGAATGATGGAAAAAATTGTCTGTCGGCAAATTCAATCATATTTTTTATCGAGCTCCGTCCAAATAACTTCAGACCACCCACCCATTTCGTCCTCTTGGCAATAATAAATGGGCATAAAAGCCTATAAACTCATGAAAAACAATGATAGTAATAAGTAGGTAGGTATGTAAAAGTAACATAAAATGACAATATATTATTCTTACCTGGATACCTTGATGAATATACTGCAAAATTTGATTACCTTAGCTTAATACCTTGTAATACCCATGACGAGAAAATGTTTACGGGGTGGAAAATCGTAATACACCAGTACAACAACTATAACGAGCTATTTCACAGAATGAGTCTGCAAGACACAGTGTCAGCGTTGGGGGTGTGGAATGACAATAAAAACATATTAAATACCAGCCTACTCATATGGAGTCACAATAAAAACAAATTTCAACGGCTACAATAAATTAAGCTGCAAGAATACACATTTGTAAAATTGAATTTAATTATGTGTATCCCATGTCTACTTTCCTCTTGCTTTCTCACAAACATTTAGATTCAAGCATTGTTATATAATATGTATAAGTAAACTTTTGAGTTGATTAAATAGTTATATACTTAGATATGTATGTAGAGGTCCAGAGTGTGCATGGAATCTGGAAGTTTAATATAGGTTAAGTTTTTCAATTGAGCCACTCAAAAGTATTATTTCACGCGATGATGATGTTCTAGTAAAATATAAGAGCGCAAGAATAAATAAATAAAGTTTATTTACAACATAATTTCAGAGTTTTTTAAATGTTTTTTTGCATACATTTATTTCATTCATACTTGAGGACTTTCAATCATGGAGTTTAAATCGCTATGGGGAAACCCGGAACAAAGAAATCCCGATAGATGCCATCCAAGTGGATTCACCTTTCGGCACACACCATAACATGTATGCAACATGGCATCAGCAAAACCTTACGGTAAATCAATTCTCCACGGATATTGTTAATCATTCAAATTGCCGTAGATCATTAAAAAAAACTTTGTCGGTAAGTCAGAATACTAAAATCTAAGTAATTTAAAAACGGTAATGCTACAATTTTACGATTTCGTTTTATTTCTTGGCATTTATTTTGTTACTAATGGCGCGAGACTCAAGGTCAGGGTCAGGTCAAGTCTCGTTCATCTTGTTTCTAGTCACTAACCCTACAAATTTGTATCACATTGCCCATATCACACACTAAATTGAATTATTATCATGGCATATCACAATCATGCAACCTTTGATCTTAAAACTATTGGTGGAAGACATTTACTTATGATGTTGTTACTGTGAAAGAAAAATAGTTTCAAATTATCCAAAGCCCTTCCTTCTTCATCAACTGTTTGAATTGTATCTTTTGAATTGAACGAACAGATAGCGGCAAAATAAAAACAAGCCTTGTACGTTTCAAATATAATTTTTACAACAATATATTTTATTCAGATATTACATAACTACGTGCATGCCTCAAAACTCAATTGATACCAGTTGTGTAAGACAGAAACAAAATCTAGAGTAGCTTATTCAATCCCACTGAAATTTCAGGAGGGAACATAATAATATCTAGAGTATGAATGGAACAATGCCAACCTGACAATAGGATGCCATGATGATAATAATTATCATCATCATCATCACCAACATCAACACATGAAAATGATGACGTTGTCGGTTAGTTGATGGTTGAATGGATGGGAAACATGTTGGGATAAAAAAAGAAATAAGTGTTGATAGTAGTGATACTGATACTACTGGGACGAGAGAAAATGATCCCAAAAAAGTGCTTGTCAGCCGTGTCAAATACTTTGCATCCTTGCATCCCTTTCTGTTTCTTTTTTTTATTTCAAAACAGTTGTTTACAAAATAACACGAAAGAGGTGATATCATCATAGTTATAGTACCTAATTGTGTAGCTACCAGACAGTAGAAATGGCTCCATCACCAATGTAGCATAACATTTTTAGTAATAGTTATATCATATTATGTATCACTCAGGTACATACATATATTATTTGAATATTTTATCCACTTCATTGTTAGAAACGGAGATTGGAGACAGATCAAAAATGGAAATTGCCTATACGTTACAACATGAAGTTTCCTATTTATAAAAACAACTATCGAGATGATTATGGTCCCGGCTACGATATAACGACAGGATTTTACGTAAGGTTGTAGCTTAGAATGAGAATTTGAATTGATCCCACCAATTAGAAACTTTTTACCCTACACGTTGACACTAATAATTTCCTCGTAATTTCGGCAATTTGCGAAGCAACAATTGACTATGTTTTTCCAAGGTTAATTCTCTCAACTGGTATTGGATAAATACCTAATACTTCTTTGTGAAATAAAAACATAACAAAAGAACTATTTTTTTTTTCAATATAAAAGCAACATTTATAAGAATAAAATATTGTTGGTCCATCCCGAAGGAGCGTTATTGTTGGGATGATTTCAAAATTCAACATGAATGCCATCCTTTTTTCATATTATCGTTTTAAACATCCAATCATCGTATGAAGAGAGGATGTAAATGTCGTGTATTATATATATTTACGTTGCTATTGAAAAGCCACGATATTCCGCTTTCCCCCAAAAAAAACTTTTTTTTATTTTAATACAATGGTGTTATGTGGATAAGACGACATGACTACCGCTACCACCATGTACCTTCGTTCGTCATTTCGAAAATAATAAATCACAAACAATTGGCTATTCCGTTGTTATTCTGGTCGAGTGCCCTCCTCCAACGTTCCCCCAACATCGTCGTTTTTTTCTTTCTTTCAGATTATCATTTTTATCAAACGTGAATTCAAAAACATTATTTTTGAGGACGTCGATGGAGATGTCTAAAAAAAAGTGAGCATGGTACGTCCCTCTGAATAGCGAACGAAACCAGTGGTAAAAAAAACATTAGACATTTCATTGCTCACGTTATGTACACGCATGCATGCATGTGATAATCATCCCATTTTTGAGAGCATACGTGGACGTTCATACATTCAGGTGGACACACTTGAAATAGCAAAGAACAAAAAAAGAAGACAGGCAAATAACAGTAGGCAAGACTGAGAATAAAAATGGGGAATAATAAAAAATAATGACTGTGAATAAAGAGAAGGGCAAGTTACGGTTGACTGAGGTGTGAAATGAGAGGTTTGGCAAGGTCTCATGGTTTTTGCACAGGAAGCTTAATATGATTCCCTATCAAACCATAGCGAAAGCATTAATCTCATCTCTAAACTCCTCCTTCAGTTCTCATACTATATAGCCATGGCTTTGTCGTCTGTCGACGTCTCATTCACCACTATTTTCCTTTTTTTAAGAGTAAAAAAAGTACTCGAATGGGTAAGTTCTCTTTTTATTTTCAAAAAAAAAGCTAACTTCAAACTTCAATTTGATTGCGAAAATTTTGTGTTTCGATAAAAATGCTTACGAGGGGAATATGAAATTTTTGACAGTACAAAACCACCACGCCGTGATATCATGAACTTAGGTATTTAAATTCGTGCACTTGGATGAATATCCCATATTGTTTTATTTTATTACTTTCATTCCGCTGGGAACTCATTCATGAGTTGCCTACCTAGCCATACCTCCACGCAGCCATGTTGACTATATAGTTTAGTCTTAAAACAATGTATATGTTTTGGGGGTAAAAAAAAGGTTAGTTAAAATGTTAACACCATCAAGGATATTTTCATGATCACTGAGCAAGAACGGAAGGGTTGTTAAAATTTCATTTGACAAAAAAAAATACCGACTGCGAGCGCAAAACGTTATCTGGGAAAACGATGAGTTTGTTTCAAGCGTCAGGAATTTGAAATGTTTAAAATGTATACGCAAAAAATACAATTGTTCAAAAAAAAACATTAAACTTTGGATATAACATCAAGTTAAATTTTGATGGAAATTTATGGAAAGTTTACATAACGGCTGCTTTAATTCACATTTTTTCAAGCACATCCTTTTGTGCTGACACATGCAGGCAAGGGAAACAATTATTCCCTATTCTTGCAGACATCTGAATATGTACGTATTGGCTTCCATTGAAAGCATAAAATAAACTGTTATGTATTGACGACAGTGACAAGACCATCAAAAAATTTAAGACTTTCCCCACTTTACTCTGAAAGGATCAAGCTTCTTCCAACAGGAAAAAAAGAGACAGTAGATGATCGAGCCTTTTAAATCATTCACAAGTTGATATTTACTTTTACTTCTGGGCGACTTTAAATTGCTCGAATGATTTTCACTCTCCTCTCAAGCAAGCTTCAAGAAGAGGACGGAGACTTGTCTTCAGTAGCATTGAAAAGATTGTTTCTCCTCTCCTCCAAATGTGTAGCAATTATGTATCAGTTTTCTACATAAATAAAAAGGAACCCAAACCAGAAAAAAAGATATATCTCTCCTCTTCTGCCCTGCCTTTTGGTGTCATTACTTGTGTATGACATGATATCGTGCACGTTCAAGCATCGGATCGGAAATGAGACGGCTAATTGAAAACGTCAAAACACATGTCACCGCCCATATGTTATTACAAGTTAACGAAAGAGGAGAAAAGGGTCTCCTTATCCCCCACAAAAAACAACTACAACATGAATCCCTATCATATCCACCCTTATCATCATCCCTGACGCTTATGGCATGGCATGGCTCAATTTTTCTTTTCTTCTTTCATTCCATTTCAATCCTACAGACACACACATACAGTTATTGTGCCCCTGTAATAATTATAACGATAAGTTTGAGCAAACTATATAAAGTGGAAAATTTGTAATGGGGGATGTCGATGAGTCGGTCGGTAAAACCTATAAGGTATAAATATATTTGATGGGTGGGTGTTGTACCTTCTTTGCTTCTACCTTGTAGTTTTATCATATTTATTGTAAAATATTACTCAAGACAAAGACACACACAGAAAATCAGTCAATCGCATAGACCACCAACAAGCAGCTGGCCCGTTGAGTTCCTTTTTCTTTGGCTGTGTGAACATGAGCAGTTTTCTTTTATACACTGATGTAAAAAAGGTGCTCATATTCCGTTTTATCCTGGTAGAAATGAAATCCAAAATGTTTTTAACTCTGAAGACTTACTATATGAGCTAAATTGCATATAGCACAGAAATATAATGAATTAACTTACTAACCAAACCACCATGCCATTGATGCTTATACTTCGAAAAAAAGCTCATAAAACTGTTCACTCTAGTCTACTTCTTCATGTATTCACAACATTGAACATGATCTGCATCAGTAAACTTCATCTTTGCTTTGTGACATGAAAAATGTTTCTTAAAGTTGTATCCTCCATTTGAAAAAAAAATTTAAAGTTTTTCTTTCAAAATTATATCTCTCTCCTCCTTCCCATCCCATGCGTTACCACTGGTGCTTTGTTGCTTGAGAAGTTGAGATTGCATTTTTATGATTTCTATGTATGCGTTTTTATGTCACTCCCAACTTTCCAACAAGCAGCTTTCATCAGTGTTCTTGAATAAGCTTAGAATCTACGTGCAAATGCGCTACTGTCTTCTCATCAACAATATTAATATGATCAACAGGTTTATTGGTAAGTTCATTTCGAAAAGCATTCCATTTCTATTTTAATATAGTATTTTAGCTATTTTTTTTGAGTGAAATACTTTTTATCGAATCTCAACTCAACCCAGATCATATCCCTTCATCCCTCCTTATCTTTTGAATGCAATGTATAGTTTTATGTAGCAATAATCCTGTCGTAACTCTAACAGCGCAGAACGCCATAAAAAAATTTCAGCATGCTAATAAACGTCTTCTGGTTTGCAAGAAATATTAGCGATAAACATGGATGCCACACACGGTCATACATCCACCACCCACCCTCGGAGGAGCTGAAAGAATTCATCAAACAAAACTAAAGCAAAACGTGTGTTAATGATCCGTATATTATTTGGCTTTGGCTGAAAAGCAATGTACTTACCTACTTATGCGCATAGCAATTTCATAGGTTGAAAAAAATTAGGATGATGTCGGCATAAACTTTGAAACTTTAGAAACAGCTCAACATTTTTACTGTCATCATGGCAAACGAAAATTTCAATGATTAAAAAAAATCAATACCAATGATTTATTACAGGATTGCCATAAAATTATGAGCGTTGCAAGAACTGACAATTTTATTGCTGTTTTAATGCAAGCAAAGGTGAGTAGCGATACCCGACAAAAATTGTATTCCCACAATTAATCCAACTGATTGCCATGAAACTATACTATGTCTCTCATCAACACTCGGGAAACTTACCATAATTCTGTTATTAATTTGGCATGCTGAATATTAAAAAGTAAAAATTGATAACATGAATACTGATACATACAAATAGTGGCATGGGAGCTCCGACAAGTTAAACAATCTGAGGCCGCCGACAAAGACGGAAGCAACTAGTTTTGCTTTGAGGAGCTGACTATTAAAGTTGCATAATATTTTTTAATAGTGCATGGATAAGAAAGTAGGATATGAAACCACAAACTCCTCTCCATTTTCATATCGTATGAAAGCTAATTTCATTAAATAATGCATGCAAACAACTCACATAATATGCTATACTTTTACACAGCCCCCACAATGCCATTCCGCCTTTTCATATTAAACATTATCGAAATCGCATCAAGAGGAAATACGTACTCTACTCAGGATCATTATGCTAACATACTTTAAGTCATGCATTTTTTAGAAAGTCTTTTCCCCTTTAACCGATCTCAAACTCTTTGCCGCTCATTTCCCTTTCCTTCCAAGTGAAATGCCGACACAGGGCATGTTTTTATAATGTGGTAATTAAAGAAGTGTGTGGAATTCTTTAGACTTAATGAGACCGGATTAAAAAAAAAAGAAACAAGCAGTGTAATGACAAGACAAAATGGGCATGGATGTAAAAATTATACGGGATGAAAATTCAAAATGAATCAAGTTTCGAGTTCACCCCCCAAAAAACTAAAATACACATGAGCATCCCTTTGCCGAAGAATTATCGTGGAGTATTGTACGACGACGATTTTTTTTCACTTGCTTGCTCCTACGATCTCATTCCGAAACAAAATTTGGGTGACACTCTAGCCTAAACGAAACTCACAGCTGCCGCTTCACTTTACACATAATTTTTAATTTCTTTATTTCAGTTCAGTTCAGAGTTAGAAGGATGCCGTGTATTATTGAGCTTCATAGAATTTTTTTTACGAAGAATTCTGATCCCTCCACCCATCCTTTTCCCTTCCTGAAACTAGTGCCAAAAAGAAAAGAAGCAAGATGGAAAAAATAACTTTAGATAAAAAAAGGAAAAGTCAGACCTTTTTTAAGTGCAAGTGAAAAACCATAGTAATTGAAGATTCAACCATATAGAGCTGCATCACGTCAAATGACAGGGAAGACAAAAGGGTGACTAGCAGAAAAGGGTTTAAATATTGTTTTTTTTTTAATTCTGGCTGCTATGTTGCATCCCTCTATAAACATCTGTAAACTGATGAGGTAAACGAAGGCATGCTTCAAATCAGGATTGAGATGAAAACTGAGTAAAAACAGTTCTCCCAGAGCAGATCTCACATCAAAACTCCAACTAAAAATATTATGCTTTTCACTTGATGGTTTTATTGCTGTGCCTTCTTCATTCCAAAATATTATTGTCCTTATCATTAGGGGCATTGCATGGCGCTTCTCATTTCTCTGAAGAAGGAGAAGAATGGGAATTTCAAGGGGATTACATGAGTACTAAGCGAATAAATGAATGCAAAAGGAGTCCATTAAAGCATTCCTGCATGCCGATTCTCTATGCCCATTACGTTTGCCATGCCAGCTCAACTTCAAGGCTTAGAAGTTGTTTTAAAATATCAAACGGCGACGACGTTGACGACGACCGAACAAAGTATCATTGGATCCAGGTGGATGGTAGCAATATAAATAAAAAGTTTTTTTTATTATTATTATTGGAGCAGTAGGTTTCAAAAAGTAAGAAATAAAGTATGATGATGCATACTTTGAGTTTTTTAGTTAGTTCGTTATAACTTCATTTTCAACTAATCAGCCCGATTTTTTCTTCTTCAAAAGTTGGGGGAAACTGACACGTAACGTTATACCTTGAATTTAACGGAAAGATGGGAAGGATTAAAACAAAGTTATTTTTATCAACTGGGGTTTGCTCTAACTCGATATTATGTTTCCGTTTGGAAATCAGACTTTTCTTTAAAATTTTGAGGTTGACTTGACTACAATGCAGATGGAGTAAATGTATCTATCTATAACTATCTACATATGAATACATAGATAGTGAAGGATCTGAAGAAGGAACAATACTTCCTACTTGCCAACTGGTTAGTTTCTCCGCCTGATGCAACGTTACTTGAAAGGCATTTACCTACCTAAATCCTATACCTGACAAGTTTAGTAGTAACCTTTTTTGATGAGCACTATTTTTTAGTATGTAGAGTTGGTTCATAGACCCTCGTCAAACAACTTTTTTTATGTACCGAGCAACAATAGAAAGTGACCAGAAAGCGGAATACTGTTAGAAGGAGCAGGTTTGTATTCGTCAAACAACTGGGATCAACTTTGGCCAATGGAGTTTGAGAAAAGGTTATTTTCACCTTTCGTAATAAATAATCGTTCCCCAATGCTATTTGAAACCGTCGTAAAAGGAAACATTTGAAGCCACTCATCGTCATCATCATCATGTTATTGGCAAACTTGTAGGACTACATATTATATTGATTTATCCAACTGGCTCATTTATAAAATGAGCGATTCCGTTATTATTCCTTATCAATTTGTGAAAAAACTTTGAACAGTTTTCAAAAGTTGAGAAATTAACGCTGGCAGTATTTATCTTATTTTATTTCATGTGCTTGTTTAGATGTAGTACAACTTTGTCGTGACTGGTTTCGATTTCAAAGCCCCCATTTATACAAAAGCAGTAGGGATGATGACCATGTTACAGAGATAGATAAATAAATAAAATGTGTATTATTATGCCTCGCATTTTGTGGAAAAGTAAGAGCAGCAGCAGGCAAGTCACGTCAAATTGCTACGGATATCAAAAGAGGAGACATGGATGTTAACATGATAGATAAGGCAACTCAAAAAAAACTATCGCGTTTCTCTCCTTTTATGTCGCTTTTTTACTGTGTGTTTTACGTAACAAAGTTCTCAGTTTGTATCCTTGATACCTAAACTCATGATGATGATGATCTGATGCAAAGACGATATAAAAAAGGGTATCCCAATATAATTATCATCCTGCTACAATAATGCAAAAGGTTTCGTTTTTCTCTTTTATAATTTGTTTTGATAATAGTTAAGGCCCACTTGAAAATGCTTGAAAATGGTGTCAAAAATATAATGATGGGAAATTCTTCCGGATGAGCGTAATTTCCAATATCCAATAATCCAACACAACTATGTAGCTTCCAATTATTAATAAAAAAAGGTAGACCTTTCAAACAATGTATATGAGGGAATGCAATTTTTGCAGCTTGGTCAACACTTCCACCCAATGCGTGAGAGTAAATCAGCAGTAGCGCAGCATCGTATCGCCAAGCTGAAAGGAAGCTTACGGGGCAAAATGCAACAACCAATGTATCGCTGACTCCCTCTCTGTTCTACCTACTTCCAACAGAATTGAGATTAAAACACGATAAAAATTTGTCACGCGTGAGTTTTCCAAATGAAATAATAAAAATTCTTTAATAAAATAATATAAATTACTTGGTTCTTATGTGTGCCAAGGACTCTTGATTTGAAGATAGTTAAAATTAAAGAAGAAAAAAAATAGATGCCTTCATAACTTACACGAGAAAAATGGCATGATATCTGCTTTTATCTGTCACGTTAACAATCCCAAATCCTTTGTAGAGACATCATCATTATTTTTTGATTATTATTATGGCCGCAGCAGCTTTTGAAGAAAAAAAATATATCAGCATTATCTGTAAAGATCTTTGATACCACAGGGCAGGATGATCATAATCAAAAAAAAATAATGCTGAGAATCATATTGGCTCTCTCTCTGTCGCTGTTTATGTAAGGTATGGATAATTTTTTTGTGTTATTTTAATATTGTGAGTTGGAGTTGGATGGTGGTGGTACAAGTTGGTGTAATGTAATATTTTTTTATTGTAGTTTTCATATAAAACTCACCTGGGGTTTCCAGTCAGACTGAAGACGACGTTGATGCGAGTGTTGTACAAGTCACCACGAAAAAAACTTAAAAGGAGCAATCATCATTGCATGTGACACAGAGATCTACTGGAAATTGTCGGGAGGAGAGAGAAAAAAAACCTCTCTGATAGTTTGTGCACTCCTCCAATTTCTCATCTTTTCCAACAATAATAACAAAGAAAGTTATTTTTTTATAATATTATTAATATTAAATGCAGGAGTACCATCATCATCATCATCACTTATCAGAGAACGTATTTGATATGGTATTGGGATAGATTGAGCAGAATGTAAGGTATCAGGGCTGGCGAGGCTGTCGCCGACAAGAAAATTATAATAAATCTGGGGATCATGCGGATCTAATGAGAAACGATCCAAGCTCTGAAACATCTACTACCGTTTGCTGCCACGTTGGGTCGTCCTGGCGACTAGGATCAGCATCAGCGTTTTTTCCCCTGAAATGAAATACATAATATGATGAAAAAAATGTTGAATTTTATCAAGATAATGATGATTTTAGTCTCACATGATTATGTATAATTACGAGAAAAGATTACAAAAAGTAACAATGGAGAGGAGGACGCAAAACTTTTTGAATGTTATTCTTCTCTAATGCACATATTTATCTACATCCACTTCTGTTTTTGGAGAAAAGATTCTTACATGGACAACAAAAAGTGGTTTTTTCGGGATCTTCATGGCTGCAAGAATTAATAGGTTTTTATACATGTAGTTATGATATGTTAAAATGTGCTTGTGATTTTAGTTGTATGGCTGGTGAGAGCATACGAGAATTATACACGATGCAAGAGGATGGCTAACTGGTAAAAGTTAGGGTCATCCAGTATGGGGCAACGTAAGATGCTCACGGTTTGACAAAACTGAAGAAGAGCATGAGAATGTAATTTTTAGTGAGCCCAAGCAGGAATTAAATCCATGAAAATAATTCTTGACAGGAAAAAATAATGGAATCATTTGTAAAGAGCAATAATAAGAATATCATCTGATTTAATTCACACCCAAATCGCATACCTTTGCATATAGCTTTTAGCTTGGTAATTAGTAACCATGCAAATGTAACCAAGTGAGGAAAATGTCTAACAATTTGAAACAAAGCAAGGGTCCAGACTCCTCCATTGCAGAAACTGAATTCTGAATTTTAAAGTATTTTGTGACAAAGCAGCAACCTTCTGTCAGATAAAATTCATCAGTCCATTTTCCGCAATATTCAAAGAGAGTTGATCCTCGAATGTCAAAGCAACATTCTTTATGTTACATAATTTTCCCAGCCAAACCTAGAAATTCCAGTAGATCAAAGTTAATACTTTGCAGGAGCATTTGTAGGCTGAACATCAATGACATCAACATGTCTACACTCTAGCTCTGGAAGAAGGAGCCGTGACGGGGAATGAGAGACACAAGGACTAAACGCATAGAACGCTGCCTTTGTTGATGAACAGACAGGGACCTCTGTCGTGGTACGTTTCATTTACGGACTTACAAGCTGAAGCGAAAGTGGAAAATACGGCAGTTGTAAAAGCATCCAGCATGTGGCCTACTTAAGCTCTTTGCCTTTGTTGTTTTACTTCAGTGTTCGTTATGAACGTGTTCTGAAGAATGAGATATTGCAGATATGAATGAGTAGATATTGCTTATTGCTGATCTCATCGATCAGAAGGGAATCTAGTCTAATAATTATGAATGAAATCATTCAAATCTTAAATTTTTGAGAAACTATTTTTAGAAGTTTTTTGCATTGCTCATTTACCTAAAAATTGTAAAGAAAAATATGCGTACAATAATTTGACACGAAATATTTTAACAAGGAATGTGTCTGTGTTTTGAGCCGAATCAGCTCCCTCGATCGATTTCATTTTTGCATGCATTTTCATATTCATAAAAGTTTCGATAGTTGCGACTTGCGAGATGGCCACCATATCCAGGCTCAGGCCCCATTTTATCGTTCTAAAGATAGAAGCCAGCATTGCCTGGCTAAAGACCTTCGAGTAAATTACTAAATTAGGTATCAATTTAAAGCACAAATTACTAGTCAGTTTTGGTGTCCCATTTGTCTCAAAAATTATTGACACATTATTATTATTAGTATGCCTATTAGATATTTCGTCTTTTATTAGCTAAAAAATTGGTTTGATGATAAATTATCATTGATA
>JAQGAI010000030.1:0-33244 GCA_034696905.1 Lepidocyrtus violaceus | reverse complement strand
CGTGGGAATTAAGCTCTTTCCTTCCTGATCTCCGCTCTGCATATATGCATGCATGTCTCAAATACCTACAACTAAATGCTTCCATATGTATGTATGGATGTACTAAAGAGAAAGTGTGATGCAATAAAGTATGTATTAGCTTATAACGTCCATTAGCAAAGTTCTATCTATTACATGTGGAAAAAAGTAGGCATGAAAAATTGATTAAATAAGGCAGAGGATGTTTTCCGCCTTTTGCTCCCTTACATGTAACAACAACGAAAAAGTTCCAGCCGTTTTTATTCCCACTTTTCGTCATGCTATTTTTGTTTTCTTTCTATTACACAACACCAAATAATACTTACACATAGCGATAAAGTAATAGTAATAAAATCAAAATGTTGTTGTGCTAAATTGAACTAACCTTCTGTGAACCCTACGAATAAATTCATCCATATGAAAAGTATTACGCTGACGCTCAACAGGGGTACGGTCGTCATTGCTCCCTTGAAGAAAGCGTAACTGCTCTGTGGACTCCGTTGTTGATTACTTCTCCGCCTACTCCTTGTCATCCTGGTTGAACTACTACTGGTCTGATTATTACTACAAGCTTGACAGTGAGTAAATGGCGGTAATGAATTCTCGGCAGTGGCTTCTTGAGTGGGATCTCCGGGAAAACTTGGTTTGAAATACGCACTGTCACCAGCTCCTTTAGAAAATTCTTCGGGATGGAGTACCATTTTTATTTCTTGTAATTTAATAGACGACCACGAAGAAACAATTTTGAATGATAAATGGTCACCGATTTTTGTTTGGACCAAATCGAAGCGAAATAAATTATTAGATTTCTGACAAACGGCAAACGAAAGAGTTAACAATCGGAACAATTTCGTTAAATCAAAAAATCTTAAACCCTTTATTTGTTTGTTTGAAAAATAATCTTTATAACTATTTAGCAAGCCGAAAAAGGACGAGAGAAAATTAGTAACTAGCTCCAGTCCTCCGATAAACACTGTCGTAAACAGGGATCTCTCTGCTGGAAGCTGTTTGTATTTATCACTCACGACCCCCTCAGCTTTCTCCAGCCGTGTGAAAGTTTTTACTAAAAACTACAGCCAGAGCACAAACACCTGCTCGACTTTCAGCTTAACTTTTCCTTCCAGACTTAGCCTTTCGCTTCACTTTTAACAAGCTGCTACCTGTCCGCTTAGATCTGAAAAACCATCAACATCCTTCTCGTATTTTCCACCCAACAGAGCTAAAAAAATAGGTGGTGGTAGTAATAACTGCTTTGCTCCGCTCTAGTTATGTATCTTCCTCCGGGAGGATTTTTATTTACGTAAGAAAGCACGGTGAAAGCTGGCGAGTCACTGGGAATCTTAAAAACCCGTATCGTTCCTTGGCTTACCGTTAGTCAAAGGTTTGCACTTTTTTCTCCTCCTTTTTTTCTCACTCTTGTCACTTCACTCGACTTCTTGCTCACTACTCCAAGAGTCCACCGAGATTGATGATAAGTTCGTGCTTAAATCCAGTTCTTGTTGACCACAGCACCGTAGCAAGAGCACCCAGAGAGGAGAAAAAACAGACAGCCGGAGACAAGCCAGTGGTCGGGGTATCCCTTCTCTCATTCAGCATAAATGTATTACTTGTTTGATAATCTCCAGTGTATGGGAAAAAAGGAAGCTCACACGCAGGCTAAAAAAACTAGTGGTACAATAATCTGATGATGGCCTTTCTGGAAAAGAATACCTAATCCAGAGAGGGAAAAAGTAGCACGATTACGTTACGATACACAGTCCACGGAGATTCTGCAAAAAAAACAAAGAGGAGAGAGATTTATTTTTTATATTTTTTTAGGAAAATTGACCGTTCCCCATTTTCTCACGTTTACCTACATTGTTAGTTTTAATTCGGAAACATTCCAACTTGGCATCTACCTCATGGGGCAATTATAGCACAATGTATACCATTTTTTTTCAAAAGCACCAGCCTGTTTTTATTCCATCCTCCCTATTTATTTACAGGGGAAAATACAACTTATAACCCAGTAGTCCATGTGTTCATGGATTGAATAGAAAGCACTTCAGTTATTCAGTATGACTAGTTTTGCACAATGCCCTACAAATGCATGCCGATGATCAGATTGCAATGATGGAAATATAGACCTTGGCTGATCAAATCCACTTGTTCAATAAGTCCTACTATTCTTACGCTGGAAAATGATATTCTACGTTTTCCCCTATTTTATCCCGACTAGCTAACAACACAATTCTACTCACTAGCCATAACATACTGCCTCCGCACAACTGGCAGAGCCCTCCACTACGTGGAAGTAGATGAAAGGATAATAAAAATAACGCAGAAGGGTGAACCAACCGTTTTGGGGAAAGTGAAAGTCGTAGTGAGAGTAGGAGTCTGGGAAAGTCTAGCTAGCACCTTCTCCCTTCCTTCTCATCTTCCTCTATTTCCTTTTCCCTCTCTATCCATCTTTGTAAATGGGATTTTGTTCGCTACTGCAAAAGCTCTCTCTCTCTCGCTTTCACTCTTCTATATTCACTTACACTCCACTTTCCATCCAAGGATACTAGAATGAAAGTGAACTCACTCTCTCGAGCTAAACTTTTCCCCCGTGAAACTTTCTAAATGTAACTGCGTTTCGGGCTTTCCTTTTTAGGATGGGGAGGAGGAGAGCACTGTCAGAGTCAAAGCTATATTATATTGCTAAAGTGTGATTTCTGCTAAGAGCCCGACTGCAGTTGAGTCCCCACTCATACTCCAGTCAGTTCCAGTTTCTTTACGCAGAATTTGAAGCATGAGACGAAGAGGGACTCCATTACATTATATAATAATGAATATTGTTATGTTATGAATGAGCAAGAAAAAATAATGTAAAATATGGGCGTACTGAACTAAGAATACCAAATAAATATGATGCATGATCTATATGTACAAAGAGATGTGTATTAATGTCCTTTATAATTCTATTTATGTACATGTCTGGTGATTTGGGACAATGGAAAAATATTTATTAGACAATTTCTTTCCAGTTTACTTTTACCAGGATTGAAAAGAAAATTGAAGTAAAAATGGACCAGAAGGGAACGCTTGCCAAAATATTAATCTTCAAATAATTTCAATTTTTACGTAATATCAAAATGCTTAGCCCATTTAGAAAGTAATAATTGCACTGTCGTAAGTACCCACCGCTACGCCGTGCTAGATTCAATGTACATAGGTTTGTACTTTACTTTTACTTCTCATGTAGGTAGCTTGCTTTGTGGAAGACATACATTATATGATCCTGTTCCTTCCCGATTTCATGCTTTTCATTCTCATTAAGCACCCCTTTTGTTTCAGACTTTGAGCACTCCAGAGTCCAGACATGTAGGTTGTTGGCTGCCACCACTAATGGTTTCCATCTTTCAACGGGAGTTTAGTTAAGTTAGCAGTACGGAATAGTTTTGGTTTCCAGTTGAGTCCCAGTCCGGGGAAACTGCCGTTCCCGTTACACACCATATGAGTCATTTAGATTGGCAGAGGAGATATCAATGAGCTATGCTTACTTAACTTTGCTGGAGTATAGCTTTGTGTTTGCCTTTTTACTTTAGTTAAGAATTGAATATGCTGATGATGATTACGACAATAATATGGAACTAGATTTGGAAATGTATTTTAGAACATAAATACATACATAAACCTAATGTGTAGGAGGGGAAGAGGAAGACATGTTAGTGAATTTGGAATAATAATAGCCTTGCCAAGTTCTTGCAGAGAATTTTGACTGAAAATCTACCGAGAGCTGAGCATCATGAACTTACTTTACGGGAAGACTGATGATTTGGCGTTTTTCGCTCAAAAGAATTTGCGCTCCACGTTTCACTGATCTCATCCAGCCCTGAAAGTCTAGGCTGCTGCTGGATGGGTTGAGAGAGGGAGAGTGTGGAATATGGAACTTCACAGAGGACAAGAAAATCTAGGTCTATGGACCTTTTTTATTCTATTCTATTCCTTGAGTCAACTATCTTTCTCCTTTTCAACAGCCGAGCCTAGTCTTCTTCCTTCAGCCTCAACACGACATGACTTTCTTCTGCCCTATAAACTCCAAAACGACTTATTTTACTACGTGTTGATGCGACCCTCCTTTGGAAATGGAGAAAAGGAGCGTTGAATGTTGTAGCAAAAGGACAGAGATCTCTCTTATTCCTCTTTTTACCAAATTTCCTTCTTCCACTTTTCCGTATGTCACGAATGGTGATGATGGGGAAGCTTGTGTGAAATTCGCTAAAACTTACTCCACAAACTGAAACCACTATACTAGTGAAACTGCAATGCAATCTATTTCCCTTGCCGTTCAAGACAAGAATGGAAGTGGAATGCAAGAAATGTTCGGAATTCATCACTTCACCAGTTCAACTTTGGGAGGGGAGGGATTGAGTGAGTTGCAAAAAAAAACAGAATACTTATGAAAAAAGTTCATTTCCATTTTCTGGAACATCATCATCACATCATGTTTGGAGGGAGGACGAAACTGTCATAACATGATTCTTGTAACAACCGAAGGACTACACCAGTTTGTTAAATTTTATGATGGAATTCATAATTGGAGAGAGAGATATGCGTACCCCTGTACATGACTTCATTACAACGGTCAGGTTGGTTGTTGGGCTCTATATCAAACTTGAAATAATAAGAGATACGATCATCATCCCAACGTATCCATGTCCCTTTTCTATTAACGCCAACAGAAACACAACAATGATGCGTTTTGATAAAAATGATATGACAAGTTCTATCCCATATCATTGCCACACATCTCACGTCCAGACAAAGGGCGAGAAAAAAATTCAACTTTGCTTTGGCAAGCTCCCTTTTGTGCTCTGTGATGAAGATGATGTCGTATGGCCATAGTCACAGTCGGTAGATTAGGTATGTTGGTGTGATATGATGGTTGGTCTTCATCATCATCATCATGGTCGGCCCGTTTATTGCAGAGCTAAAGACAAAAGCCAGTCAACTCGGCTAACACCCATTCAAGCATGCACGGACAAAGAGCTTTATCCCATCAAAAAATTTGCATTTTGAACAAAGAAGAGAGAGAGGAAGAATCTCTCAGTCAAGTTTTACTTTTGCTGCTGGACGATGAGGATGGATGATGATGATGCGGAATGGAATAAACTTGTTTGTTACTTTCCTACAAACTCCATTCATGCGTTATGATATGATTTACATATCTAGATGCAAAGTGCCAAAAGGCTCATAAATGTTGCGGCTCTGCATAATATTTTAAAGTAGCTTCGCTCACTGTTTTCTCTTTCCTTGAACCGCTATATAGACGACTGTATAAAGTGCCATCGCCATCATCATCACCATCCTATGAATTTAAAGCAGTGGCTATGCATTGTCTTATTGTTTTGTTCACAAAGCCGTATAACAAGGGTAGCTATAAGTTGACAATGGGTAAATACCGCTACTTGTTGTCGACCTTCTCGCTTCCAGTTTTTAATTGGCCTTAGCTGAAATGAAGGCCTAGTTTGGCTGGATTGGTCAAAATATCATGCGTCATCTCATACCATCTCATCTCCTTGCAGAGATCCCAAATTTTTAACACGTATCGTATTTTCGGGTGGTGTACCATGCTGAGCTGACACTATGATGGAACGACTGCTATCTTTGACTTCAATTATTTCGCGTAGAAAAATATCCGTATTTCGTAGATGTACTCCCACAACAAACACAATAGGTAATTGTGTGCAATAGGCAATAATAACGGTAGATAATAAAATGGATGAGCAAAGTATTATTATTGGTGTTGCAGATGCTGTTTTCAGAATTGATTGGCACAAGGGAGGGGAGGTTTTAGCTGTTCATTATTGTTTGCTGTTCACTTTCGAGAGTTGTTGGGCTGCAAGTCAACAACTTAACAACATAGGCTTTTTAGGTCCGTCTACTTCAAGTTGTATGTATTATTGGAACTGGCCTTGCCAAAGGCTTTTGGGGATTTAATCAACTAGCTTGTCCGTAAAGAAGTGAGCAGAAAGTTTGTTCCTGTTTTTGTCGTTGGGCTGTAGTGCAGCTGGAGGGTTGGGACTGTGTATGTAATAAAGTTAGAAATGAAAATTTTCTTGCAAAGTTTTCGATAAAATGAAAATGCTTGAGGGACTATGCAAAGAAAATCGTATTACTTTTGAGTAGACTTAAACCTTCTGACATTGCTGAATAGAGGAGAAGTAGAAAAAATTCTACTCCAAAATGGAAAAAAAACTTGATATTGTAGACAGTAAAAATCTGTTGCTTTCTACTTTTTTGTTTTTGCGAAATGAACGATTTATTTCGTCCGCTCCCTTTTCTTATCTGATTAAAATATTTCCTGTTTGGAATACAATAATCATTCGCATTCATTTCCTCTTTCAGGAAACATTTCAGTATCAATGTCAGCTACTACAATGCTCCCTAATGCGATGCTAGAAACAGATAATCTGTTATTTACTAGAGTACCTCCATGCAAAAGATTGCAACAAACACAGCATGCACGTCATACAACCCAGTCCTGCTTTCACTCCCACTTTCTAACTAATGGAAAGGGTTCAGCAGCCTCCTCGAAGTCATGCACAGAACCATCAGAAAACGGGAATAGCAACTAAATCCAAACTAAACCTAGCTTTCTCCATCGGCAGATGTCACTTGTGCTAAATCTTCCTTGCTAACGGTTTACCAACCAGTGTCACACTTTGTCACATTCTCGTTGTAACTTTCTAGCAAGGGATTCTCAAAATACCCAAGGAAACTTCACAAGTTACTACTACTGAAGAAGGCTCATGATAGGTACAATAGCAACAACGTATGTATAAATGATGGGGATGTGTAAAAATTAAATTAAATGCGAAACATTTAAAGTATCTACAACGATTGCACTTAAATACAAAGGAATACATAGTTTATGAAGACCACACAGGTCAGGATCACTACTTGTGACATTTATCGTTCATGTGAAGATGGCCTCAGCCCCCATTTCAACTACAACCTCCTCCGAACGTGTACTTAACTCAATAGATCAAGCCTTCGGAGTTCTTCTGAATGAAGATAAAAACATGCAACGACTTGTGGAATCGCCTGATGACTTTGCAAGATATTTTGGAGACCCTTTATGGAAAAGGCCTTCAAAAATGGGATTTTCCATTCATAATGGCTTAGCTGATGCGAACGACGTAGATAATGTATATAGGCTACTAAAGCTTAGCTTATCTTTTATCTTCAAAAAATGAACTCCAATTGATTTATGCCAACCTTGATTTAATTGGATTTCAGATCAATGGAAACCCTGCCATTTCAGATATCTCCACCTCGGACTCAGTCTCTCTGATCCAAGAAGAAATTGGGGATTCCAAATGGGAGGATTTGCAACAGATCATTGAAGAGCTCGAAATGCCGGCGGAAAATGATGGCCAGCCAGCCACTAATACCGTACAGAAGATCGCCAATATCATTACCGGCAAGTATTTTGAGTACCTCGAGACGGAGTGGAAGAGGAGAAGGAAGATATGGCAGAAACTAGTGGGACGAAGTCCGAACAAAGAATATGAAAACTCTCCGTACGTACATGCAACATTCGGGGAGTACATTTCCAAGCACAAAATCCAGTTACAGGTTCCATTTGATTTTCCCCAAATTGGGGCTAAAGGGAATAGGAAAAATCCAGTTGCAAGGGATGAAGTTGCAAATGGTTCGTTTTTATTACTTAAAAAATCACATTTTACGCAATTGAAATTGATATGGGATGGTCACCTCCAAGAAAAACACATAAAATCAGTAATCCCCTCATTATAGAATCCGCCATCCCACAGCCAGTACAACAGGAGAAAAAAATCCTTTCGCCAAAAGGGGTAGCGAGTGAAAACCAGAAACGAAGCCCACTGAAGAGTGCTATCCCGAAGAAAGAAGGATTGTTTAAGAATACAACAGCAGCACCCAACCCTGAAAATCGAAAATCTTGGGGAGATATTCTAGAGAGCCTACGAAAGTCCAAAGTTAACAACAGCAACAATCAGAACTCCCACATACCCGTCATGAAAAGGGAAAGAGGACAAAGCAGAACTACAGAAATATCAGTGGAAAAACTGTCAGTTGAAATGAAGAGACAAGTTGAACATTCGGCTACTTCAATATCATCAGCAGAAAAGTGTCCCCGTGAATCTAAAGCAGAACCACAGCAGGGCACTGTTGCATCACCTTTAGCAGAAAATTCATCACACGGAACTGTAAGGGAAGTACAGCAACAGTCGCCGTCTTCGGCAGCAAATCCATCATCAGATGAAAGCCATGGGGAGCAGGAGATTGAAGACTTTTCAGAGAAAACAGAATCTAACGAGGATGTAAATCAGTTAACAACTCTGAAAATGCCACCCAATACGACAGTTGTGTTACAGAAGATTGCAAGTTCAGTTTTGAAACCGGCAGGTGAAGCAACGAATGAAGACTTGGAACTCCCCAGGCCTAAGAAATCAGCATCGTATATTATAGATAACTGGAACCCGACCCCTCTTCAACCAGACGAGAGTGAAGTTTTGGAGGAAGTTGTACTATCACCACCATCATTTGTTGAAGAGGTGGATAGTGTATATGATGCGGCAATGCATTGGGAAGCAACTGCCACAAAATCTGCAACAGAAAAGATTTCCAGTGACAATGGAGAAAGAGCACGGGAAAAGGCTTCGGCACCTCCACCAGAAACCGTATCAAGTGAAGTGAAGGAAAAAGCACAAGAAGGGGCTTCAGCTACAGACGATGAGGGAGATATCAGTGAATATGTTGAATACCTGGACAATGAATGGAGAACACGGAGGAATATTTGGCTCAGGGGTGTCAACCTGATTTTGAACAAGGGGCTGTATGAAAGTTCTCCCTATTCATATGCCACCTTCGACGAATACATTCGTAACCACCCAAACAAGCTAAACGAGCCACATGAGCTTCCCGACATTGAACCGGTTTTACTTGCGGCCATTTCGAAAGGTTTGCATTTTTTGTAACTATTCTACTATGAGATATGTAAGTAAAGTTAAACTGCTTTGTGCAGCTCCTTTCATCGCTATTAACATGAAATATTTATTATTTTTTGTAGCTACCAATAATAACCCATCGAATGCTGCTGATAAAGCTAATAAGAATGCAGAGCTCAACGGTGTACCATCTTCATCCAAAAAGTTGCCCGGATCCGATGCGCCAGGCCCAATAACTCAAGAAGAAGAAAGGGACTCCATGCTTGAGAAGAAGGATTCTTGGTGGGATGTGATGTTCCCTGAAAAAAACAATAATTGAACAATGGACCAATTATACCTTTTCCTTCAAAAGTCATATATCCCCGCAAAATTGTCAAGTAGGATAGAACACTAAAAACAGCAAAATTGAAAGTTGGATCGTTTTTAAGTTTTAATGAACCTAATTTCCTCTGTCTTCAAGATTTTATATCTTTCAAAAAAATCTAATTTTTAAAATTGTCTTTGTAATGAAAACGAAAATATGTATGTACGTACCTATATTCACATGTGATTATCTGTGGTCCACCTGCATATGGTACATACATACGTACATCCATGTCACGTTTTGACTTTCAACTTACAACTACCATAGTACTTTTAATTACCTTGTTCTTAGAATGTCTAAATAGTAGAAACAGGGAGCAGCAAACTGGGCTTCGTAACTCACATTTTATAAGCATGACCTTACACAATGGAAAGCTGGGATTTGAAACAAACCTTTTGTATTTATTCCAGTTACAACAAAACTAACAACCCATCATCAACATTTTTATGGTCTGGCAATTAAAGCCCATGTTTTAGTTGTACACGTACACGGTGCATGGTAGAAAATCTCCATCCATGCCATGCAACCTCCAGGATGAGCCACGGATGCACACGACACGCCTCAACAAAACAGTGCAAAAACTCTGAAACTCCATCCATGTACAAATAGAAACCATTAAAGTCAAAGGCTAATTCTCCTTGTACAAAGTTTATTAGCAGCGATAACAAGACGTTTTGATAGCCGATGCGAGTCCTTTCTCTGTTTCCTTTCTTCCATTGATTTCCCTTCCTGACTCATTTCCTTTCATTCCGTTATAGCTCATCCCCATCACATCATCACATGCTGGAAAGATGATAAAGTTCAGGCCAGCCAAGCAAAGGAAACTATACATACATGGGAAGAGTTTCGGCATGGTTGAAGAGAATGTGCTCGATCTTATCCAAGTAAAAAATTCAGTTAACCTTAAAAAGGTTTAGCAATTTGGAAGCTCACCCGGCCCTGTGTAGGTTCATTCCTTAAACAACTGTCGATTAATATTGCAGAGAATTCAGTAAAATTTCTTCCAAACTATATGAGCATGAAACTGGTTTGACGTTACAGCTTTATCCGTGTTCTTAATGGGTTATGCACTGAGGCATGATGATATGACACGAGGGAAACAAAAAATCGATCCAAAAATCATAAAAATCTTTTCCCTTTGGAGGCTCCTCCAATCCAGCGGTCCATGATGAACGTGATGTTGGCAATTGGGAAGCTAATCTGGGGAAAATATTTCATCACGAATATATTTTATGGGATTTTTTTTGCATTAAATCCTGCTTTGTTTTTGTCATCATTTTTGTTAATTATATTCCAATTTTATGGCCTCCTGGGAGCTGATTACTGAACGTTGTATGTCATGCATAAAAATTGATTAAATGTCATTGAACAGGTGTTTGATTCCATTTTACATCAATGCTTCAAAATATGCGGAAGTCACATGGGAGTCACTCATGATCATGGCTTCCAGAAAATTAGATACTAAACAATAATGCATGGAAATTGCCTTCGCTGCCTTTGTGATAACACTATCGATGAATTACTTGCTGAAGTAAGGTCAAAATTTGAATATCTTTTAATAATCTAAGGATCATTTCTCATTTTGTTAGGTTTTTTTTATCTATTTTTCAGCTGTCGATGATATTTTATTTTATTTTGGCACTGCTTTCGTATTTTTTCAAAGCATTTACAACGATTTTGCTATCCTATTTTTTGCTGGGCAAGTGAACAGGAGCAGAGAAAAAAACTGACTTCATGTGGGCGTAATGCATCTGCTTTCACCTAAGAATTTCTATGTATTTATCATGAGCCATAAGGCTTAGCATGAGAACGACTGAATTAAAGATTGAAGTATGAGTTTAGAATGGATTGAAGGGGAAAACACGTCTTATTATTCATTGAAAACAATTCATTTCCCCATGAGATTAAAATTCACTTTTCAGTAAACTTGTTCCATAAGCTTTACTTTCTTCATGGTATAATTTTACGCAAAAGTGAACATATGTTAGATTAAAAGTTTTATAATGACAAAAAGTTTTATTTTTGAAAAAGGAAAGATTCAAACAAGCATGAATATGTATGTAACTAAAGCTTGTACAAGTCATTATTAGCCTACATTACTTCGTTTGCATAATTTGTAAATTAGTTAATTTAGGTTTGCCGACCGGATGAAAAATTGTTCTAAACTGTGATTGTTGCATTTTAGATCCCCCATTTTAGCTTCTTATTTGAAATCCATTCATTAATCAATCATTGAATTTTGTATGTCCATCCTCAATCTTCACATGTTGCTGCATAATGTCCTGAAACAAGTTAGAAAGTACAAATTCTTAACATTTCTCAACTGGCATAGTGGGAGGTCACGCAGATGGTCACAAAACCTACATCCAAAGGAAGCATGCCTTATGCCGTCATCTGCTTTTGAAAACTGCGGTTTGATGGTGCACGACCATGTAAAGAAAGCAATTCAAGCGTAGTAGTCATCAACCAAGGAGAAAAGTTTCAATTTAAAGCTTTTAATTATAGAGGAGTAAAAAGTGGAAGTTATAATGCCCCCATTTTCAAATTCCCGTCCTAGTCCTGTGACGAATACCACATCAACCAAAGGCAACCCGGTGAAAGCCAAAATGTCATGCAACATTCTCTGCCGACATGAAAATGGAAACTGAATAGTGAAGTGCTTCATCAATTCAATCTCTCATTTTGTGCCTCAGCCACCTCCGCACCAGCTCCACCATCCCCACTACTACAATGGAACAAAGAAAAACTTTAATCTCGAGATTTAATGAAGATCTTCAAGTTTTTTTTGTGTCTTCTGTTAACTTTCGGTTTAATTCCATCCACTTAAAAGTTGAAGTGAAAGCTGATGAAGTGCTCTTTGTTTTTTGCCTAAAAAATTAATGAAGAACTATCCATTCTATTCTAATTCGACAACAATACCTGTTCATACCGGAGACGAGGATTTGGAATTCTTCCACACTTCCTTTGCGTTTGAGTTGAACTTGGAAGGGTTGACTCACGTTTTCTTGATATTTGATTTTGTTAATTTGTTTTAATTGCTTGTCTCCTCCCATTAGAATACGTTGAGGGATGCATCCCTTCAAAAAGGAATGTTTGTTTGCTATGTAGTATGGCTCATTCATCATCATTGACGCAATTGATTTGGGTCTGGTTCGCTCGATTCTTGAAAAAACCGTTTTTATTGTAACACCATCCCAGCAGACATAACCAGTAACTGTAACCACCGACGCGGCGTGCAGATCAAAAGTTTCATTAAAGTGTGGGTGTGGGAAGAATGGCTTCTTATTTGATTTGATGATGAAACTAGGCAAGATAAGAGTGAAAGTTTTGATGGTTTCATGTTACCCCAATCTTCTAGGCTGGGATATATATATGATCCACTCTCGGTCTCTGTATTACCTATGCTATGTTTCAGCCTTTAGTTACGCTAATAATACATAGCATCAATTTGGGGGGAAACTTTTCTGAACAAAAAATGGTCCGTGCTATGAATTTCTGTAATGAGTATGCAAACATGAAGTCAAAAAGTATTTGAAATTGCTATCTTCTCAGAACATTGAAAATTAAATTTTTATTGTGACTAGCAGAGATGAATTACATGTAGTAATACAATGTTATTGAACAAATAATATACGAAATATACATACGTACTTTTCTGTAACATTTATAATACCGATGTATGTACATGAGTAAGATGCTTCAGGATACTCCCACTCAAAATACGGAACATTATACTTTTACGTCATACCTCTCCGATGAGTAATCCACATCGCAGCAATGTGTCTCCTTGTAAATTTTAGTATTACGTCACACACACTTTCAAATTGACATTCACACATTTGTAATAAATGGATTTATGCAGTAATGTATATGGGTATATGTTTTTTATTAAAACTACTTCCTCTTTCATTATATTTATGACTCTAATTTTTGATTATGTCATAATATTCCGTATATTTCATATGCTTCACAAGATTCAAATAAAAAGTGTATGTATGTATGTATTGGTTTTATTGTGCTACAGATATGGCCGCAGCCCACACACAATATTTACAGAGTAACTCAATATGAGAGGTTTGTCCAGCATTCTGGAACAGCATAAGAGTAATATAATAAAATTAAGTAATATATGGTTAATTAGGTATATCGGTAATAAAATAAAATTAAAATTAAGGAATAATAAGTAAAATGTGGTTACGTAGGTATATCGGTAATAAAATAAAAAATAAAAGTGAAAGTTAGTAAAATTATGTAATTTGAAAGCATATGTGACTGGATCCTTTGCAGGGCGATCCTCCGGGCTCGATGGTGCTAGCCCGGGCCTTGTTGGCTCGTGCAACAGGCATTCCCCACAGGTGACAGCTCGATCTTGGATGGTAGTCCTCCGGACTCGATGGTGCTAGTCCGGGCCTAGTTGGCTTGTGCAACAGGCATTCCCCATAGGTGATAGCTCGGTCGTAGGAGGCAATCCTCCGGGCTCGATGGTGCTAGCCCGGACCTTGTTGGCTCGTGCAACAGGCATTCCCCACAGGTGATAGCTCGGTCATAGGAAGCGATCCTCCGGGCTCGATGGTGCTAGCCCGGACCTAGTTGGCTCGTGCAACTGGCATCCCTCACAGAAGACAGGGATTCCGTGAACGGACTTTACTGATCACGGCTGAAACTACTCGTTTAGGATAAAAGCTCTGATCCGTAGTGATTGCAGTACAAATGTGCAGAGGTTTTTAACGTAATCGCAGGTGTAGTTCCGGAAGAGTTTATGGACGTGTGATCTACTAGTTATATTCTTGACGACAGGGATGAGTTCTCGGAATGGCTCATACAGGATGCAGGTGCAGGCTAGGTGGTATAGGTCATCATTGTCCTGTGCCTGGCATAAGGTACACATGGTGGTGGGGAAAAAAAGGAATTTGTTTCCATTTATATAGAGGCTAAGCATACTAAGACGGTCTGAATGCAACCTCATCTGGCAGAAAATCCGTTTGCGATTTAAAGACATTGCAAAATCCAGATAGCGTTCAGGATGACAGTCGTTTTTAATTTTGTGGTAAAAGGAGCTGACTGATGAGTTGTCGCACCTGCTTAGTTCTTCCTTGTAGACCGACTCCCGCAAATGGTTTATCACATCGTTTTCATTTAGGACTTTGTCATCAAGGCTGATCTCACATGATTCTAGGTCAAACGTTAGATTATATTTTGCCAGGGTATTCTTGAGTTTTCCAGTCCAGTGTAGCCGTTTTTCCTTTTCTGATAGCAATTGAAGTTCTTTATAGCATAGATGGGGGAACCGATTTTCGTCCATAGTAGAAATTTTTGTGGCCCATCTTATCGCTTTCTTCAGAACTGAGACAATTACGTTGGTACTTCCCGTTTCGAGTCGGAGAGAGTAGCCTGGTGTGTACCTTGGCAGGTGTAAAAGGCGTTTTAAAAAGTTAAGCTGGACCCTTTCTATCTCTTCTGGGTAGTATAACCCGTAGATTTCGCTGCCGTATAGTGGAATGGATAAAAGCATTGCATTCTGCAACTTTTGCACCGCGGACCATGAATAGGTTTTGCTCCGTTTCAGGATTGACACTAGACTAGCAGTAGCAGCTGCTGACTTGCCTTTGATGTTACTGGCGTGTTTGTGGAATTTCCCACATTCACAGAAAGTGACGCCCAGATATGTATACTCTGTGACTATCTCCACTACCTGGCCTCGATATTCAAAGCTTTTGGGTTTAACAGCTGATGGGTGACAGTGCTCAAAGATAAGAATTTTGGTTTTCCCTACGTTTACGGTCAGTCCATTTTTCTCACAATACTGTGATAGAGCTTCCAGCTTGGACCTTAGATGTGTGGGGCAGTCCGCTAGTATCACTAGGTCGTCTGCGTAAGCCAGTACGTGTATGACTGTTTTGTTGTTGACATTGACACCTCTTACTCCCGCCGTCTCCATTGTTTTAAAAATGTCTTCTACGTCGCTTATGTACAATGCAAATAGTAATGGACTTGTCAGTTCTCCTTGCAGCACACCTTCAGCTACTTGATACCTCTTGGTGTTTCCTTGAGTAGTTCTTACAGACATTGAAGCTTTCATGTATAGGTCAGCAAGCACACGGATCAATTTGGGACTGATGCCAAGGCTGTTTAGTTTTATCCATAGTTTTTGGTGGTCAACGGAGTCAAAGGCGCGAGCAAAATCAACAAACAGCAAGTGTAGTTTCCTAGAAGGTCTTCGTTGTAGTGAAATTTGTCGGAGAGAGTTAAGGGTAAAAATGTGGTCCACACATCCCCTTCCTTTTCGGAATCCAGCTTGAGCCTCGGGCAGCAGGTTGTTGGCCTCAACCCATTCTTCCAGGCGAGTGAGAATCATACTTGTGTACACTTTGAGAAGTGTGTTGAGCAGTGATATTCCTCGGTAGTTTCCTGGATCCTCACGGTCCCCCTTTTTAAAGAGCATGACTATTTCAATATCTGCCAGCTCTTGCGGCATGTCTTCTGATTCAAAGATGTGGTTCAGGAACGAGAGTATTGCTTTCATCCAGGTTTGAGGTAACGACTTCAGGAGCTCATTTTTCACGCAGTCAGTACCAGCGCTCTTGTTCTTTTTAAGCTTTGCTATCGCTTTAAGTAGTTCATCAAGTGTAAAACGTAGATCGGTGCTGTTGTTAAGTACCCCAGAAAACTTAACGCTCTGATTTACTCGGTTTGGCATGTTGATATCGTAGAATGCTTCCCACTTGTCTTTGCTGATTTCACATGGTTGTGAGCGATTTCCTTTGAGCCGTTTGACTGCGCTCCAGAAGTCTTTAGCATTTGTCTTGGATGACAGGGAGTCTCGTATAGATGCGTGGTACTCCTGCTTTTTTTTGTCCTTTAGTCGTTTAAAATACTGCTTAGCCTGTATGTATGTGTCTGTGTTGCTACACGTGAAACCCTCTGTTTTGCATATTTTGAATTTTTGGTTAATATTGGCTTTAGCGATGCGACAGTCTCTATCAAACCAGGGCTGGTTGTTGGATAAAAATGACTTCTGCGTAAATGACTTAATCAGACCAGCTTGGTTTGCAGCGTTAAGGATTGCTTCACAGATCCCACGGTAGGCTGTGGAAGGGTCGTTAGTATTTGGTAAGCTGAATGTGTCCATGGCTTTGGTAAATTCCGGACCAAGGTCGGGGTTCCAAATGACTTTTTGCAGGGTGCAGGGGGGTTCGTCACTGATTGTTTGGGTCGTTGCACTGGTGTAGAGATAGACTGAGCATGGCTGATGGTCTGACGCGCCGAATTGTTCTACTTCGAAATCACTAACGGTAAGTGTGGCTGCCGGTGATGCCAAGATGTAATCTGGAACGCTCTTGCACTTCTGATTTTTGATGTAGGTGTATTCTCCCTCCTTGTCGGACTGGCTATGTCCGTTTAAAATTGATAGGTTTAGGTTGGTTATTTCTTGGATAAGCTGCCTGCCTCTCGATGTTACTACAATGTCTTTGGAGTGTCTGTGTTGGTTGAACTCGTCGTTGACATACCATGGTGATACCGTTAGGTTGCCCGTGCGCGCGTTAAAATCTCCGCCTACTATTAGGTTTTCGTTCTCAAAAGGCTCGAGTAGTTCGCATAGCTGTGATAATACTGCGTCGTATTCCTTTTGTGGGGGGATGTACACGGAGGCTATGGTGTAAACTTCTCCCGCCTTGTTCTTGAATGTACAGATTATCCAGTAATCGGAGATGTCGATAGTTTTTTGAAGTTCGAATTTTTTGTTATAAAGGATCATCATTCCCCTCATACATCGCCCTTTTTGTTTGTCCTTTGTTGCTGGGCTGAGAATATATTTGTAATTTGCAAGCCACTTTGGTAGGTTGAGATTTTGCGTTATTGGTAGCCACGTTTCTGACAGTCCGATTATTGAGGCGCCGGTTAATACTTTAGTTTCCTTGTGGTCGAGGTCCAAAATTCGTGAAAAACCATTGCAGTTAAAAAAAGTAAATTTCAGTAGTCGGGTTTTAAAATTGGTAGTCGTATGGGTATTTAAAATTGAATTGTTACTTAAGATTAGGGATTGGTTGCTATTTACAGGTAAAATTGTATTGCTATGTACAGATGCGGTTGAGTTACTATTGTTGTGTGTGGACCGGCCGTATTCCTATTCGTCCATTTTATCTGGATCGTGGAGGTCGGAGTAGTGCACGGTATTGCCATTAAATGTAATTTCGTACGTCCGCCAGTTTATTTCAGCGTCTACGTTAGCAGCTTTGAGTTCCTTCTTTTTATTTCTGAGCTTTCTTTTTACTTGTCGTACTGGAGCCGGCAGGTCCGGGTTTATAAACATGCCTTTGGGTAGCGTTTTCTTTTTATAAAGGATAGAGTTGCGGTCCTCCTCTGAGACATAGTAAACTCGGATAGGTCTTGGTGGGCCAGAGAACTTCCCGATTCGTCTTGCAGATGTGCATTGGACATTGAGACGGACATGATCTTTCACAAGGCCGTTTACGCTTGTCAAAAGTGTGGAGGTGCTCTCGTTTTGCGTATCTGGGATCCCGCTAAAAATCAGGTAGTTTGCAAACTGTTGTTCCTGTAGTTGCAACATGGCATCGTTTTGTCGTTGGACAGTCTGCTTCAGCTGTTCGTTCTCAGTCTCAAGTTTGGTAACTTTATTAAGGAGCACTGCGTTGTTGTCATTGATCTGAGTTTTGAGATCATCAATTTTGGTGTCTGTTTTTGAACGGTTATCCTCGATAGATTTCTCGAATTGCAGTGTCAAGAGTTGGGACTGAGCTGCTAAAGAGGCATCTAGCATTCGTTGGAAGGCGGCTTCGTCCATTACGCTTGTTGAAACGTCCGCCTCGTTGTCGATTTTTCTTTTCTTATTGTCTCGCGGTTCCAGGCTATCTATTACGGTATCAGCAGTTTTTGTTGGAGAACGGGGGATTAAACTGCTTCGGGGGAAAGGATGTGTTGATTGACTGTTGCTCATTCCGAATATTGACTTAGTTGGGGCACCCCCCTTATGCAGCGGTGCGGGTGTGGCTTTCTAGTGGTGGTGTAGTTGTAAAGATCAGAATCCAGAAGCTGGTTTCTGTCTGTGGTTGTACCAGTCTCAACTTGCCCCTGGTTTGCCTACCGTTGCTAGTCCTAATCTGGATTGGTTGGCCGTTGGATTATTGTTAGGTGACTTGTGCTCCGCCCTGCACCCCAAACTGATACTACGAGGATACTTTGGGATTTCAGTAGACGTTAGATAATTTCGATTTGCCTTCGCAAAAAAGGTCCGACTAATCCAGCCTTACCGCCGTGCGTAACGCTGTGTATTATGCTATACGCCAGAACTGTTTCAATGAACTGTACAGGACGGAATCCAGAATCTGGTTTCTGTCACTTCTACACTGATAACACTGAACCGCTACTTTGATAGGTGATTGGCATGGGTGGCTGGCGATAGTGTGTATAATGGCCGGGCGAGTATCAACTGCACAGATTTGTGTCCAGAAGCCGGTCACAAAGGCAGGTCTGCTATCACTCACTCATACACAGTACAGTGCACTTTTTAGACATAGTAGGTAGTAGGTAGTATTGGTACGGTACGGATGAATGAATGACTGAATAGTATCTAGAAGCTAGTTACAATTCATATCCATTCCCGTTCCTACTGACGGCACTTTTTTATTCTTTGCGTAAGTATTGGGGGCAAGCAGTCATCATCAGGAGAACAAAGCAGCTTTCAATTCACACAGTTGAAGTGGTCTTTGCATACAAATTATAAATGCAATGCAAATGAGATAGAAAGGACTCGACAAACTATCTTGTGAAATCAAGGAAAAGAAGCTATCCTCTTTGCTGAACTAAAGTCCACTGAGATAGTATCAACGGTCAGTCACAATTTCAATCACTGATCACTGATTAACTATTGCACTGATGAGTTTAAAAAATTCATCACTGAGTCAGAGCTTTCTCCTTCTTTACACTGATATAACTTACACCTCAGTACGATCAGTATTTCAAAAGTTATCTACGATAGCACGGGACCTCCAAACAATCCGTGTCTTTCCTCTCCCACTGTCCACCTATGTCCGGAGCCATACATACCGGTGCTGGAATGAACAATAAAAAATGTGCCTTCTTCTGACCTCTTCCTGGAACATCCGTTTAATGACCCTCGGCTGATTTTAACTTTCTTTTGCACATATTTTTTTTACTCAAATATGGCAGCCTCCTGCACCACCTGCAACAATGAGGTGGAGCAAGTGGCCACAACAGCATCAGCCCCTAACGTTTCCGCAACACACGTGAAGAACAACATGAAGGCAACAACCAACACCACCACATCAAAAGAGATCCCTCGTTATCATTATCATTGTGCTCGAGTGGATGAAAATAAAAATCGTAAAACGGAGGCTGGGAGGGAAAGGGACGATGAGTCAGATTTTGTTGTTAAGCAGCATCCACAACAACGGTATACGATCCTCCGTTGCAATCTAGATCAAGCCAATCATAATCGGAGGAACTGTCATGATCAGCCTCCCCCAACAGGCTTGAGTCCAAGTGAAGAGGAAAGGTATCGAAGCTGTGTGGTCCTCATCGCAAGTTGGGCGTTTTTGGTAGTAGAAAATAAGTTAGTTAAAAAATAAATATTTTTAATGGGCAGCTGGAAAGATTGATTATGTGATCCGGCCCCCACAGCTAATTTCCATCATGTTCCTCATCTGCTACCTCTACCAACTGGAGTGGAGTCCGGAGACGGCCGACCCCATCCACGTGTTCTCCCTGGACCTCGCCGTCAACATGCTGTACCTGATGTTCACCGTAGACATTTTCGCCTCCATCGGGATAATCATTTCGTACAAGGAGCACGTCAAGCCCTTCCGGTTGCGAGTGTATTGGCCGGCGGTGGTCTTCCTCATTCTGAATCAAATTCATGGGACGCTCATCTGGCTCTGGGTGTGGACTGGAGAGTTTCCAAGGATCTGTGCTAGGAACAGCTTCTACTCGGGGAGGCGTTGTGAAAACCTCGCCTTCATTTTGACCTGGATGCCGGGCGAGCCGCTGAGGCCGAGTGATTGCAAATGCGATTATGGGAGTTGCCTTGTAATAAGTTTGCCAAATCATCTGAATTAATTCAGTTGAATTTGAATTAATTAACTAACTTAAAGCTCCTTTTATTCCAGCCGGAATGCAAGGGCCTCCGCCTTCTCCAAAACTACTTTTGGGGAACCTATTGGCTCTCCAGTATCCGGTTGGCTCTGCTCATCATCCTAATTCCATGGTTGAATCGGACCATTTGTCAGTGCAAATGTTGCTGTTGCATCGACCCTCGCGATTTACCTTTAGTCGGCCCTTCAGATCTGGGCACGGAAATTGCAATCGCCATTACCGACGAAGGGTATAATGACACCACTGAACATAGACGGGTGACCAACTGTTCCAGAAGTCTGGCGGATGACAGCCGAGACAACAAAGGACATTGTCACGATCATTGCGGTCACCAACAACATGACTGCAATCACAATCAATCATATCAACACAAATACCGGCGAAGTCATCAACGCTGCAAAAGTGATCCTCCACCTTGCTGTCAAGACGAAGCGGAACAAACGATAACCGAGTTGTGGAAGAATGATGATGACCCCAGCGGCCCATGTGCCTCCATAATAATAGGCCAGCCTGTTGGGGTGGAGCAGGAGGATAAATCCAGACATTCTAAAATATATGCGGCCACCTCCACTTGTTGCAGCCGTCAGAATCAAAATCAACCTTCTTCTGACCCTGTCCTTCCCCAACAACAGAACCAACCCACTGATAAGCAACCAGAGCCTACTATATATAAGGACCAACTGAATCAAACTGATTGTGAGTCTCCAGCTCGTATCATTTTGCCCCAATCTAGCAAGTGTAAACCTCATCGTGAGAAGCGTCAGAACCGTGATTGTGATTGTGACCTCCAGAATCCAACTAAAAGTGAAAGTTGCAAAATGACATAATAAATGAACTACCTAGCTTGAGCACATTTTTTTTAATGGCGGATGTTTACTTTTAATTTTCCAAATTAATAAAATAACTTCCATGCGAAAACTACAAATTGATATTGATGTCCGTTCAACTTTGATTTTAAAGCTGCCTCAAGTTCTCCGACTGCTTGATGAGGTCCTCTGAAATGAGCAACGCAATAATTAGTTATAGTTAAGCCGTTCCGTAATTAGTAAAAAAAAGCTAATGTAAAATAAAATGATTGTTTTCTAGCCCCCAACCAGCCAATCTCTCCAGTTGTATCCCTTTCACCAAGAACTTTTCAATCAGGTCGTTCATCGTTGGTGGAGGCTTCCCTTGTCCAATGTAGTATTGGAGGGTGGCTCTAACCGCCTCTTCAACCTCGGAATCCTTAAGTGAGCGTTTTATCTTCTGTTGTTGGACCGCTGAGGGGATCATGTTGTACATGACCAACGGCCACTTTTCCAGGGCGATGCTGTGGTCAAGGATGACAGTGACCAGGGCGTTCAGATGGGTCTCCTTTAGTTGAAAGGAAAGGTCTGCGCATGCGGGAGTGGATGTGGAGGTGTCAATCCCGTTAGTGGCCGATTGGGAAGACTGGCCAGCCTCCTCCAGAACCTTTTGAAAATAGTTTTGTTGGAGTAAGTAATGACGATTCTAGAAATTTGGATCATGCTTTTATTTGCATTAACTCACATGTACCTTATCCCGAGCCTCCATAAGCAGCTTCCGAAGATGCGGCTGTGTCCGCTGCTCTTCTTCAAAAAACTTGATCAAAACGTCGATCGAGTTCGGGCTACAAAATGGCAAATAGTACATTGAATTAACTATTGTTGTTGATTAAAAACCTTTAGACTGTGAAACAGTCAACTTAGGTTCTGTGATGGACCTTCTTCCAAGGATGTCGAATAAGTCTGCAACTTTCGTCCGATCTCCTGCAGCAATTTTCAACAGATCTCGGGCCTCATGTGTTGGAATGCATCCCCCAGACTCCAGGTAGGTTACAACAGTGGGGTCAACCCTGAAGTCTTTTAGGAATGTCAGTTTCACCAAGCGCAAAACCTCTTGGACCAAGGCTGTATCCATAATTTATTTAATTATTCTTAACTTAACTGAAGAATTTACAGTGAATCCACCGGGTTGGAAGGAAGCCGTAAGAGGGGAGATGAATGAAATGACGGCTAAAAACAAAATAGTTATAAAAAGAATCAAGACTGGACTTGCTTATCTAATATGGCTCTCTCTCGTCCAAATGGATAAGGTGTCCAGTTTGCTTCTTCTTTCCTTGCGCCTTATCAAAATCCAAATAAGTTGCAAGTCATCGGCCAATCGGACAGATCACAAAACAAACATGAGGCTTATCATCTCGACGATGAATCATCAGCATCAGCGATGCAATTTACTGTCTCCTCGATTTTAGAGTAGACCGTGAGGGATGCTATGTGATGATATCCCATCATCTATGATATGATAAGCATTTTCCATCAAACGTTTGCATACCAATAAATGTTTTATTTATTTTATAACCGGAAGAAAATCGTGCTTATCATTTGACTTACAGTGCAAAAATCCGTGCATTATTTGCGGACAAGCCAAGAGCATTGCAACAACAAGACAAAATATATATGTTTGCATACGCTTGTGTCTTTGTTCAGCCTCCAGCCAAAAAGTTGGTTCGGCATGCGTGGCCCATGTGCATTTACCAGGAGGAAGGTAAACAAGAGCAGCTGCTTTCGCGGTCTGTTCCCCAAGCAGTTTGCGTTTGGGTGCATTTAATTGTGCTTTACTTACTTGTGGAGTTTAAAGTCAGGTCAGGTCAATCTAAAAGTGTAGGTTGAAATGAAGAATGAGTGGCCGAGCAAGCGAATCTAATTAGTAATTACTAATTGTTAGTTAGTTAATTTTGTTTTTACTTGAAGAAGCATGGCGGAGAGTAGTGGAGTGGATAATGACGATGACGTCGTATTTATAGCAGCGAAGACTGGAAGTGGCGCTGCAAGTTTAACCTCCACATCCACCCCGTCCACGTCCCCAATTTATTATAGAAACTTTTCGTTAGCTGAGCATAGCTACTGTGCGAGCTTGGGTTCACCCGGAGGGAATCATCAGGAGGAGGGAGGAGGAGGAGGGGTGCATAGTATCAGTGATGTTGGTGGTGGTGCTGGCACTGGGGACCTTGGGATTCAGTCATCGGAGGAGTTTTACTTGGAGGATGTGAACTTTGACGGGTCTAATTTTACCATACCGTTGAATGAGGAGGGTGTTGGAGGAGTTGGTGAGGCAATGGAGCTGGGAGGATCAAGGGAAAGTCTCAATGTTGTAGAAATCACTTCAACTTCTTCAGCTGCCGATGCTGGTGGTGGTAAGGCAGGTCAGCAGGATAATAGCAAAAAGGTTAATGACGGAGGCGGTGCTGATGGGGGAGCTAGTGGGAGGGAGGAAATCGAAGTTTTAAACACTAAAAAGAAGAGCGGGATCCTTGGAAAGTATTCCAGACCTCGGAAGCGGAACTACATCGAGAATGCAAAGGAGAGGGGTAAACATTTTGAAGCAACTCTGAAGAGATTGGCACTGCAGGTGACGGTGACGAGTGATTTAATTAAAATTATATTATAGTTTTAATTTTAGAAATGCTTCCGCTTTTTTATGTTTTTCATTAAATATAATTTTATTTTTCAATTGATACAGCTTCATCGGACCATAAGTCGAACCGGATGTGAGGGAGAGCTGTCAGCGGTTTATGAAGGGAAAATATTTAATTGTGGTCCAAACCCACCTTCAAAATCTGATCATGCTGCTGGTTCGACGTTGTCAGGTAGCAATTCCGTTGTGGGGATGCCGACGGTCACAATCCCTCCACTTGAAGGAGCAGCAGCAGCAGCTACTTCAACAGTGGAAGTGGATGATCATCGATATGCTGCCCCATTGCTGACGCAGAATGTTGAGTCGTAAGTTGGCGTCCTGTCATCAGATTTAGAACTTATGAAAAAGTAAAAAAGCTAAAGTTATTATTGATGTTCAATTTGGTAATTGTCGATTTAAAAAAAAAAAATTTCTAGTCCTGCAGTTTGGGATCATCAATATGCTCATTCGGAGAATGAGAATACAAAGACTTCAAGTCAGGATGGGAATATCGATTGTGATCAAGAAATCGAGGACTGTGACTGTGACCCAAATAAGAGCAAGGTTGTAAAATTTGACTATGTCAAAAGTGAAACTGCTCGAAAGCAGCTGCTGTGCAGATTTGCAAAGACATTGTTTGGTCAGGTACGTACAGATAATAACATTTAATCTGAATTTTAATAACATTAATGACTAAAGTACTAAAAAGTAATCCGTTTCTGAATTCACTTTTTTAGAAACTTAAACTTGAGCAACGGACCGGGGCCAAGATCTACTTGCTGCTGACATATGGGCGATGCATCATTAACGACAAAAACTATCCAGACTGTGCAAAGTTAATTAACGCTTTGAAGAAGTCTAACCCCCAAGATGTGGTGAAACCGCTTGTACTTTGCCCAGCGAAATCTATACCAGTGACATTCATCATCCCGGGTATTGGTCCCGTTCAGATTCCATCAACACCAAATAACACAATGCAGCTTCCCATTGCTAATAATAATGCTACTGGGCAGCTGTATCAGGTGTTCCAACCGTCTTCAGCGTTAAACAACATCTTCTACCCGATTTGCCCGGATTCTAATAATGTAATACTTCAGACTCAGACCAATCAAAGCACCTCCCTCTCAAACCAGGGTAGATCTCAAACCCAACAGGATTCAAATTGGGAGGAAGCGTCCGTCGGTGACTTACAATTAGACGTTTCCAATTTTGAGTCTAACAGCAACTTGACTTATTCAGCGACATTTGAAGCAAGCAGTTCCCAGCAGCAGACCGTTACCACATCCTCATCAGTAGGTGGTGGTGGTGCTGGCGTTGAAACGAAAAGCTCTGCCACCAACACGGAGCCCATCTGCTCCATTTGCCAGAGTAGTGATCTCCCAGCACAGGCTCGCTCAGAGAAACTGTTTTGGATCCGGTGTACGGACCCCTTTTGTTATGACATGGTACATTCACTTTGTCTCGGATTTCGGCTGACGGATGCGGCACAGTTGAGGCAGCTCCCTTCCTTCTATTGTACAGTGCATAGGTAGGTGAATGTGAAACAGTTTTGTGTATGGTACCTTAAATATTTAATTTAATTAGGATAAGACTGGATTCAGAGTATAAAATGTCATGTCAGCTTTGACTTCTGTAAAACCACAAGGTATTATTGCGAGAGAATGTACGAATATGGAACTGAAATGACTGATTTTCCTTTTGTATTTCTAGTTAAGTTTTGGATTGAATTGATTTTATTGTCTTGATTATATGTCTGGACTTATAAATGTAAGACTGTAAAATCCCGAGCTCAAATTAATTATAGCTTGTTTCTGTTACACTTTGTGATTTAAAAAATAAGTCTTTTTTTACCGAATGGCTAGTTTTGGCAAATAAAATCTATTTGAAGTATTTTTGATGTAACAAATTAGTTCAGTAGTAGTTGGTAGTTTGAGTAATTTGCTTCACATATTTCTTTTCTTCTCCCGGAGCTCATAAAATGGGCTCAAGCCCCCTCTTGGGAACTGGGTCATTTCTTCAATCGGGCTCGAGAAGTGGACATCCTTGTGGAAGGGCTGCAGTCTGGAGTTGAACATGGAGGAGCCGGGAATGTGATTCTTGTACTCGGGTCGGAGTTTCAGTTCGGACCAACGAGAGATTTGGGGCTCATGCCGGAGGCGCATACTTTTATCCTAATCAAAAAGTAATACATAAAGCAGTTAGGAGGATGTTCAATCAGATCAGAAAGTTATCTTTTCAAAATATGATTGGTTTGTTAGAATTAGTTTACCAATTTGGCAGAAATAGGCTCTGCCGGTGGATCGGTGTATCTGATCCAACATTCGTAGGAGGGGCACTCGTGTTGGTTTCGATAGAACTCCTGATTCACGTCCGCGACATTTTTTAAGAACAGGAAGTTCTCGTGAGCAGCCCTTCTTGGCGCTGCAATAAATAAATTAAATTAATCATAAAATCAATTATGTGATTCATTTGTTGGATCTATCTCAGGTTGTTTTATGGTTATCCTTACATTTCCGGAGGTCCAAGTTCATATCATACTTGAAGAAGTCATTGTTGATCCCCAAGTCCACATGCTTGTCGCAACAATACACCTCGTAGTCCGTGTTCGGCATGCGGTTCATCCGATCCAGGAATGTTTGCCAGCGGGTGTAGAAGGTCTTCTTCTTGTTGTGACATTCCTGGGTGACCCGGCATCCATAGCAGTCCGCCAACTGTCTCAGCTTCAAGTTGGCCAGCAGCGGCTTCTTCGGTAGCCGGCCCGGCTTGCAGGCACAGCATCCATTGTTCATGCAGGGGAGAGGGGGACGGGGATCCGGTTTTACCCTTGGCTTGGGCGGATTGTGAGGATCGAACTCATGACTACGACGGTGGGGTCGGGGACAGTCTTCCCCGGGGTAGGGGCATGGTGGGACGATGAGTATTGGGGGTCCACAGGACTTGGGTGGATGGTCACAGACCATGGTTGGGGGATCTTTGTTTAGGAGAAAAGGCAGTGCAAATACAAAAAAAAATTGCAGGAAACAGTGCAGTGATTGGAATTAAATCTCATTGGGAGTCGAGGGCGGAGAAGAAAATAATTGATTGGGATATGCATGCGAGATATGATGGCGTCATCATAATTTATGCAAATGTTGCTTAGCATTTAGCTTTCCATTTGAGACCCTTCTCGCTGGTTATGTGGAAGCATAAATTGTGTTGTTGTCTCAGGATGCCCCGAAGTCGGATACGGCTTAATTAAATGGTTAGTTCTTTCAATTTCAATAAAGATAAGACCATATTTTTGTTGAAACTAATAATCGATCAGTTTGAAAAAATCCACACACCACTATTTAATTATCCTTAAATGTTTAATTATAAAAATACACATTATACGTAAAAGGAAAATTCTAAAAATCAAAGTATTTCTGTCCTTTTCCCTATCATATAACTAGTAGCCTATTTTTATTATATTATATTCCTATTATTAAAAAGGCTTCCTGGAACTGGGATCCGGTAAAATGATGGCCACATCGTCCGTATTCTGCGTATCCCTACTGGATCGTCGTTGGTTGGACTGGGGATGATTGCTCAGCAATTTGTATTCATTGCCCTTGACCGACTTGAGGATCTCCGCGATCTTTAGAATACCGGGGGTAGTTGTGGTGGAGGAGGCTCCGGACACCCGCCTCTTCTTCTTGTCATCCAAGAGCCTCCCAAGTTTCCCGGTGGAAAGGAGTGCCCCGACCAAAGGGTCGTCCTTGTAGTATTTGGCAACCTGGAGCCTCACATCCTGCAGCGCCTTCTTGATCTGACTGTTGAGAAGGGCTACGCTCACCTTATCCGGGTCGGAGGGGAGGGGTTCGATATTCACTTCCGGCTTGATCCCCATGGATTTCAGCTCCTTCAAGTAGAGCTTCAGCTCCTCCTCCGGGGTCGGCGGTTGGGAATACAAGGCGCGGCTCTTATAGTAGCGGACCATGTACAGCCGGAGGCTGTAGAGGAGCAGTATCTTCTGCAGGACCGCGGATATGAGGGCCCCCGCCCAGACAAACGCGTGGATGTTGTAGTGCTTGTCGAAGGCGCCCAGGAAGCAGAGCCTACTGTCGCTTATGAACCAGGCCCCGTACAGCCCGATGCTTATCGAGATCATCTCGATCACAAAGTGGATAACGGCTATGTAGGAGGAGATCCTGTCTTTCTACGGGATTTAGCAGAGATTATATACTTAAAACATCAACATTTAGAAAAAAAAAACCTTATCAATTTTGATAAGCATCCACCTACCTTATAAACTAGTAAAAAGACGGCAGCCGAAAGGCCCGGCAGCACGATCGCCACACTTAAATACTTAATTGCTTTTACTGGAAAGAGTTAAAAAGATCTCAAGTTAGCTCAAAGTGTCCCTCCAACAACACCAGGTAATTAATTATAGCTAGTTCTTAGAAGGTTTGATGTTGCGTACTTAAAATAGGCCTTCCCCCCTCCCAAATCTCGGGCAAGGCATTCCTATACATCCTCCCACAGCTCTTTTGGACATTGTGAAGCATGGTTGTCTCCACGTCCGTGAGCTCCTCCCTAGTCCCATTGTACAGTAAATAGCCTTTCACTCTAGTGCCACTCCGACCCTCCGGGAAGGCCGGCTGAAGATTGGTACACCCCAGAAAAATCATAAGCATGATACCATGAAGTAGAATGAGTCGAAACTGGAACACAAACAATTTGTTAATGACCAAAACTAGAATGAAAGTATTTGGGGCATTCTGAAACAATTATAATTAATTTTTTAACTTAGCCCACTTACAATATTGTATAATGCGCTAAAGCGTACGACAGATGATAACTCTAGTCCAGAAAATTGAAAGTTACAATTTTTGCAAGTTTTCATGTGACCTCCGGGCTGTGCTCATGGTCTTACGATATCTCACATCTTCCCTTGCCTGATCAGGAGCCTCTGTCATGTCATAGGACTCTTGGGAGGAAAATTACTCCGTGGGAAAAGAGGAGGTTTCGCAACCCTATCCACGGACGGGAGGAAAGGAAACTTGACGGATGGAGTGAGAGGAGTGATGATGATGACGATGGTTTAGCGTTTAGGTCTTGGAAGCTCACATTTGAAAATCCGAGTTGGAAGCTCGTTACGGAATAAATCTAAGGAATTAATTTAGTCCCGAAATCCGAGTAAGTCGAACTCCTTCTTGTATAGTCCATAACAGTTTGCCAAAACTTAATTCAAATGGGAATGTTTTTTAAACTCTGAATTAAATAAACATTATGCATCTTTGAAGATAATTAGACCATAGTAATGGGAGGGAGGTGATGGTGATTGACTATCATAGCACATAAACATAGCAACATGTCGTATCGTAAGAAGGTATTTTGGTATTAGTCATTTTGGCAGGAAGTTGGCAACAGTTGGAGAAAATCATAGATAGGTTATGTTGTTTGTGATTTGATTGCGCAATAAAAGCTTTTTTGCCCGAATGCCAGATTGGCCGTTTCTGTTGTTGGAGGAGGCCATGATGCTTTGAAGTGGAAATTATTGGGACTCAAATAAATCATCACGCGATTTCAGTATTTATTTACGGAAACGTAAACTTGTCACAATTTTTTTTCCTTTAGTTTATTTAGGTCTTCAACTTTTAAAATTAAATCTAAGGTCAAACGAAAACTACTTTAGACTATTTTATATTTCATCCTATTCCTAATCCTAACCCAACCCACCTTTAAAATCTGCCGGTTTCTTCTCATTCCCAACTTGTTTCAAATTATTATTATGTTCCTGGAAACTGACGCGTCCCTCCTTATGACTCCTTCTTCTCGTGGAAGGATGATAATGATGATCCACGACACTCATCCGCCTAAACGCGTTCCCCACCTTAACCTCTCTTCGAGCCAGCTTGGCATTCTCCAAAAAGTAGAATAGGATCACGGTGATCTCATAACTCTTGAAGGAGGAGATCACGATGAGGCTGTAAATGAAGACCTGGAAGATGGGCTGGAAAGACTCGAAATAGTATTCCGTCGGACAGAGAGCCTCGTTGGCGAGGAGGAAGGCGACAGCGAGGAATAACAGGACGGTGCATAGACCCTCCCCGATTAGGCATATCCTACAAACGATTTTCCTTCCGGTGGGACTATGCTAAAAAAAATTAAACAGGAAGTCACACAGATATTATTTTCCAAAGCATGTTAAAAAGTTATTATTTTATATCCAAATTACTTACTATTAGACCTAACGATGAAAGTAAAGTTCCTAAAATGAAGTAACCCCCCATTGAAGCCCCTATCATGGCACCCGGGGAAGCTGGAATTAATGTCAAAATGAGGCCATTCATCATCACATCATGAGTACTTCCGGTTGAATTCAGACGGAAAAAATAAATTGGTTACGCAATTTTGTTATAAAAAAAATTCGCATGTTTCTTTTTGCTACCAAAATTTTGGTCAAGTTCGTTTTCCAACGCGTCATAGGCCAGCCCACAGGCTCGAATGGTTCTTTCCAGCCGTAGCGCCTCCTCCTTCATTTTCCCCTTGGGTGGGAACAGTTTAACTTTGCTGGGGGTTGTGTGGTTAGCTTTCATGGAGCGGTACTCCAAGAGGAGGTGGTCTTGCTGGGCTTGGAAACTTATGTCGAAGAAAAAGAACCAACCAATGACTGAGAGCAGGACTAGCGTCTACACATAATAAAAGGACGCACGTACGCACGTTAAAGGTCAATTCGATTTCAATTCATGTCATGACATGTGAGAATTGATTGTTGCTGCGTGCGTGCGTTTTATTTTGTTCAAGGTGTTTTGTGCGTACCACATCCGCTATGCCAAACGCAACGCAGAAAGTCTTCAGCCGGAGTTTTATCCATCGATTGGGATGGAACATTGGGTAGGAGGAAGATCAAGGTCGGCAGATTGGATCGCTGAGTTCTGTAAACAGGTCAAGGGTTATTGGCTATTGACATCATTGGCTTTTGTTGAAGCTTCCATTGTGAAATGGGAGGTTGCTGAAAGTTTTGAGTAGTTTTTACCAGATTTAATTTTTTTTAATGATCTGAATTTGACTAGCTACCTATTTTTGGATTTATCTGCTCCGTCTTGCCCCAGCTTCAGAACATGTCTCTGAAAATAGCACATAGCTTAGGAATGAGAATGAGGCGTTCATTAACGGTGATCTCATGATGATGATGAGTTATGACATGCCTATTACGGGAAAGGTGTGTTTCATTAGTATTTTTTCATTTTTAATCTGGTTTATTATTACTGGAGAGACTTGATAAGGCGGAGATTCATATGGTAATTGGCAATAGCCAGTTATGCAAAAAACTATGATGGGGCAAGAGTACACGTCATGGAGATTCCTGTAGAATGGCATACGAGTATGTATGGGGCATTTTGATACATTCACAAACACACAAGTCATTTCAGATTAGATTTTTAGATACCTGTTTGCAATATTGCAATCTCCAAAAACTAAAACAGGTCCTGAAATTGAGTAGTACCTAGTACATATACTTTTTAATTTTAATGTGTAACTGTTGCATGTCCAGTTCGGATTTATACACAACAAATTGCAAACCATGTACCTGTAGCCAAAATCGACAGTACGGAAAACATACGGACGGATATGCATCTGTAGTTGCATGTTTCGTTTCAAAATCCAAAGTGACTCTTGTTTGAAAGAGCGGAGGCATTGGCGTACTCATCATCATTCATCAATTACATTCACCAGTCACCACCAGACCAGTTAAGTGCTTTGTTGGGATCGTTGATGGATCCTATTTTGGTCACGGCATGATTTTATTTATTTATTTTTGATTTTTGCAGAAGTACAAATAAATATTGAAATATATATACCTTCCCGTATAAAATTGGATTTTTTTGTGCAAATATTGCAAAAATTTCGCAAGCTTTAAATATATATGATCACAACAACCCTCCAATGCTTATTATTAGCAAGTTGTTCAGTCAGCCAGCAACAAAGTTGGGGGAGTGAGCTAGAAAGTTCCAACAACTTCCTATTTCAAAAGTAGGTATTGCAAATAAATAGGTACCCACATAAAATTACCGTAATTTATTCAAAATGTTTGCCTTCTACATAGCCAAAGTGAGTTAAATGAATTCGAAAAATTAATTATTTCTTCAATATGTAATTAAAAATCGCTTACGATCACTTTGTCGATCTACTTGTTATGAAATTACACATAGACTCAATTAAAGTGAGGAATAATGAGTTCCAAAGTTTCAGTGGTGGAAAAGTTAATTTTAGTCTTGGTTTTAAATACTTGCTCCGACTATTTATTAAAATCCCACGTTTACGGGCAGATCACTTGCGACCCCGCTTGTCAGCGGGGCATCGACGATGCCTACAATTACGCAGGTAAAAAAACCAAAGTTTTACATTTCGTTTTAACTAATTACTAATTAAAATTCATCAATCTGTCACATTATCTTTTTTATAATTCCTCCAGCCAGCATCCACAAAGAGCTAACGGAAGCGAACGACAACCTGCTCCAGCGCGTCCTCAAACTGGAAAACGAAGAGATCGGGGTCATCTCCGAAATCAACAGCCTGAACAAGAGGATCGCCAACGTTGAGGCCACCCTCAGGTCAAACATCTCCAATCTCCAGAGGACCATCGGGGACGAAATAGGTATCCTCTGGCGAGACACCACCACCATCGTCCAGAACCTGGAAGCCGACCTCCGGGCTAGACTGGATGACCTTGCAAAAGTTGTGAATGGGCATCACGGTAACGGCCCTGGAAGTGGGGACAGCGTCTACTTGAACTTGACCAGGAGGATAGACAGTCTGGAGTATGGAAAGGTTTATAATCTCTCCGTGGATAATCAAATATGGAGGAGGAACTTCAGAGTGATTAACTCCACATTTGCCAGAATTAAAACTAATAATTGTGTTTGTTAATTTATTAAAGAAGTAAAGTTGAACTAACTAAGACTGTAATTAAAACTCTTATTTATTTAGCCATTCATTTTTTATAATTACTACGCATAATATTTCACAACTCACAAATACTTTGTGAATGTCTTTAAAACAAGATAAGGTCTACCTTCAGTCTCACAGTGCCCCTATTCGATAAGCCAAGCCAAAGCATAAAAGATGGAATGAACGAACAAAGGTGACATGATGGGCCATGAGAGAAAAACTCCTCAGCTTTATACACACAATGCAAAAGACTCGCGTAAGCCATCTTACGGAAAACTGCTGGACTAAAAGAAATGTTGCGCGGGCTGCTTGAATTGTTGTGTCCGGCGTGCAGAATGCTTTTGCTCAAGAGTCGAATGCACATTTTGCATGGGAAAAGCTGCTCTGCTGCGGCTGTTTGTGG
>JAQGAI010000029.1:0-33487 GCA_034696905.1 Lepidocyrtus violaceus | reverse complement strand
CCATCATCCAACCATCCTTTACTCTAGATAAGCTTCAATGTGCAAACAGAATTAGCAAATGGCATAATGTTTCAGTATCAAACTCTTTAATAGTGCGTGTAGGTACACATATTGCTTGTCAGGACTGTTTCCATCATTTCAGAATTTTATGACAATTTTTCTACTTTACTCCAATAGACTCTCTGTCCTAGAACTCCGGTGGGCATCGAATAATGATCTGCTGCACAATTAGTTGTAACAATCATCATTTTCACAACGCACACGCTCATATTGTTTAAAGAATAATGGCGTAAATAAAATTTTCATGTAGCAAAAGATTTCAAAAGATTCCATGGCTCAATTCTAGTTGAAAAGGATTGGATGGGATCGCGAAGCATTTTCAATTAACAGAAATGTCTAAAAAGAAAAATACGTATGCAGTGTATTTTCCATTGTTGTAAGATGTCTCAGGTAGAGATAGAGATGGGCAGGTGAGGTGACGAACAACTATCATGGATCAATGTGTGTGGTCTAGTGGAATGAGACGCAAAAATATTACAATGGTAGAACTGACAACGAAAGATTATCCATTCGCATCCTTAAAGTTAATTCCATTTTTATGCATTTTTAAATGCCTGGCATGGGACATTTGACTATCAACTTCGTATTATACTCAAATTGAAGATTCTTAAACAAGCACGTATTAATTTCATGAAAACATTTCTCCTCAAAAAAAAGCTCTTATGACTTTGGACGTTTTTCTTAACGATACTCTTTCATCTAGCTTGAAGTTTGCAATGAACATGCTCAATTTCATACTTTTTCTTCGGTTTTTAAAGTCTACCTGCACGATTTGGTTTTATTACTTTTGTCGTATTAAACGAATGGATATGGAACAGTTGAGCCAAAATGTATACGTTTCAAATGTGCACTCAACAGAATGATGAAATTCAGCGAAGGAACGCATGAACCACAGACATAATGATGTGCGTACGCGTTAAGGATAAAAAGTTTATGCTTGATTGCATCATGTACATTATGGGTTTCACGAAAAATAACAATCACAATTCACGAAATAACGCTGAAGCATACATAGCTAGAAAGAGATGCACAGTCGATAAACGACATTTAATTTTTTACAAATGGAAATGGCTTGTTAAAATCTTTTCTCACGGTGACAAGTTGCTTATTCATTTAACTACCTTTGCCAAGACTTAGTTAAGACTCTCGAGAGAAGCTATTCTGTTCTGGATGCAGTTCAACCAGAACCTGTCTAAAATCTTTTATGCTTTTATCAAAAAACCAGTCTATTCTCCACTCTAATGTAATGTTTGCAACTTTGCACTATTGGGTTGTAGACTGTGGAGAGCAATAAAAACAGAATTCACGGACCATTTTACTTTAAAAAAAAATTACATCCAGTATGCAAATCTCTTCCTCGTCATATTCCTTTCTTCGCCTTGCTATAACCACCTTTTACATGTTTTCTCCTTTCTTTTATTGTAAGTTGTCGTTGTTCAAGCCAGATCTGATGAACTTTACTTTTGGCCAGTCACTTCATTAGCTCTAAAAATGCAGATGGAAATAGAGATACAGATAGTTCATGTGATTGTGATTACCCACCCTATAACTTTTGTTTCAGGCCATGATGCAAGATTATTTTTAAAGGTTAGCAATAACAATATAGGGTTGACACTAATAAAATCCCACATTCATGGGGCATCCTAATAAACGATCGAAACAAGGAAAAGGATTCCTGCAGTAGCAACAATAAAACAATTAATTATAGCTGGGTTGCTTTTGCAGTCATCGTAGATTTCCTATGTTAGCTATAACAACTCTCAGAGAAAGATATGAGGTCAAAGCTGACGCATCCATCCGCTTCCTCTGATGAATATCATCATTTGATTCTTTAAAAAAAAATACATGCCTATACACTACGCTATCAAGTATCTTCTTTGACATCTCAACAAATCACGATCAGATAATAGATATTTTCCCTTCCAGGCATGTCAAAAGAGTTATTCAACTATGCCTTCAAGTTTCATTTGTATGAAAGGGATGGCATGACTTGACTCCCTCGTTTCTGACTGTAAAAATCCTAAGATTACATAACATAAACATCACATGCGTTCCGATAATGACTTCGTGCAGTATGAATTTTACTCTCTGGTAGTAGAGCCCAGTCCAGCCCTGCTAAGTTCACAACAAATAGTTTTTTGAAATCCAATATCGCACATCATGATCATCCATTCTGTTTGCCTGTCGTGTCGTGAGTAGCAATTTTATTCCATTTATTAGGCTCACCGTATGGTCTACTGTTCATTTTTTCGTTTCTACTCATACATAAATGCGAAGTGATGACACAAATAATATGTCTGTATATAATAGTAAATGACCGGGACCAGGGTATTATTACGGACATCAGAATACTGTAATTGTCTTTGGATTTGTGATTGTGACTGTTGCTGTTGCGAGGCAGGATTTTGGATTCCGCCTTTGGGTTCATCATTCTGCCAAATTGTCAATCGATGCAATTGAGATTTTTCTGTAATGTATACTATACTCAGGTTTTTTCTTGCCATTTCGATGTAATGATCCGTCCATCGTTGCTAACTTCCTTTCCTTTTATGTACAATTGAAACTGCTCATTTGGTTTATTATTGTACTGTTTATGACTGGCTTACTCTTTCAGGCTTGTCTGGTTACCCATGTACTTATTTTAGCTAACTTCCAGTCATTTGTAGCTTTTTGATTGTGGCTTATGAATGCTGAATGCTATCAATTTTTTATTGACATTCGAATAATGTCATTCCTGCCATACCTTGTAATCATCCTTAAAAGTGGCATCGTTATTTACTTTTTTTCTTGCGGGTTATGGTTGGGTTTCGTACTTCGGGGAATAAACTCGCTTTGGCTGACTTCCATCCTTTTGCATTACCTGCACCTGTTTGTAAACCGAGCATCTTAGCCAAACGCACACTGATACTGATAATGAGTGATGTTGACAGAAGCTGTAATAACGCTTTCCATTAATTAGTTAAAAGCCACAGTATCCTTTCCCATGCTAAGGAGCAACCAAATGACTAAACATAATATGGATCTACAAACTACAGTTTATTGTAAGACCCTAATTTTATTGAATATCTATCCACATTGATAACATTTAGATATTTAAGCAAAACACATCAACAAAGTTGTATAATAATTATATTAGCCTAAATAATCATACCGAAATCCAGCCCAACCATGCTTGCGGCTTGCTTTAGAAGAAGCTCTCAGTTTACCCTGACAGTTGTTTCTCTTTCCTCTTTTCCCTGTTCTCGAGCTAGCTTGGTGAACAAACGGTTTGTCTCACGACTTCCAACAGAAGAGCTATTGTAGATATTGCTTGGCATGAAACTCATTACTTGCGGGATTGAGGAATGAAGGGTGTTCATTTCATAATCATATAACTTTGCATGGAGTAGTACTGCATTGTAATACTGTACTTAAGAATAACAAACAGACGTAGTCATTATCATTACTCTTGCAATCTCCAAGTTTTAAATAGCATGGAGAATTAAGAATTTTGACTACGGAATCTAATCTCCCTTTCTCTTGAAATTGTATTTAGAACGCACGCAACATCAACAACATCATCATCAACAGTAGCTATAAAATATCAGCAACAACAGCTGAAAACGGGATGAAAAAGTTCTCTCAACAGCTCCCTCCCAAGTTTCTGAAGCTTCTTGTTTGGGCTGGGCTGTAGTAATTTGACTTGAATATGCTGCTCCAGAAACTCAGCCTCGTTCATAAAAACAGAAGTTGCCCAGCCCTATTTAATATGACAAAATAACATAAAAGCTGTATAAAAAGTAATATGAATGCAGTAACAATGAAGGGAAATGAACTCATCTGAATCTGCCGATGAGACTTTCTCTTCCAGAGAGTTCGCTTCGTGTCAGAGAAAAGTAAATTAACTTTCTTTGTTGGGTTACGCAACCTTCATTATTTCATACTTTATATTCATATTCCACTTTCACTTTGACTGCATCGAAACGAAACTTCCTAGTATTATTACTACCCTCCATTTTACCTGAACGTTGGGAGGGAGGGATCCTTGCGTGTTCGTTCATTTAACGGGAAATGTCAGGAAATATAACGTTTATACTGGCGGGAAATGACGTGACATGGGATACAATACAATGTTTAGTTGGATTGGTTTTTTTTATCATACATACCTCCAAAAAATCAGACATTGCTCATGCCTCTATTTTCTCTTGCCAATGCTCTTTATATTTGTTTCGTTTATTACCACAAGGTAAACCTTCATCATGCGTTGTGTTGCATTGCATACCTGCTCGGACTTAATAGTGATGTTGCATGGAAAGAAATCCAATTTATTTTACGAAAATTGAATGTATAAATTCCACCTATCTCATTTCATTTCAGGTGAAACTGCAGTAACGATGCTCATTGTAAATATTACGCCCCAAATAGACACTAACATAACATAACAAAAGGGAAACCTGAACATGACAAATGATGGCTCATTTTTGAATTCCATTAAATTCCTCTACGTTAGTATTCCAATATATAGAAGTGTAGGTTTACAGGAGAAAAAAAAATAATACATAATATCTTGTTTTCTCAACACGTTGCTGTTACACAAAAAATGGAATTCTTGTCATTATTCGGATTACAATCGAGACTTGAGAGTGGACTCAAAATGTCCATCTGTACAAATAATCATGTATGCCCGAGAATTCTTTTCCACTAAATGATTTGCAAGAAAAAAAGTGTAGTTACATTGCTTACACCACTTTTGTGATTCTGAATTACCTTCTCCTTTTTACAAATTGTTTGTCTTGAAGAATGATAGCAAATCGGATCGTTTTCGCCGAGCATATTTCATTGGAAAAAATCGGACAACATTTTTACTTTTCATTGGCATGTTTCTGGTGATGATATCGAATTCAAACAATGGATATGACTTTGAAATGAAGACGAGAATATAATTATCAGAGTTGAATAAATGGTTAGGAATGCTGAATGTGATCCGATGCAATGGCATAATGAAACTGCAAGATAAAAAGTCATGTGTGCAATCCAATAAATTGAAAACCCTTCTATAGCTTTTGAAGGATGAGCGGTCTCATTCGCTGCAATACAAATAAAAATACAATCACAGCAATTCTGCAGTTTCACCTAGGATGAATACAGATAATGATGACGGTTGTCATCAAAGCATGAATCCTGTTTTTTTGGGCTTTAAACTTTAAATATTCAATAATGACCAGGATAGCTATTGAATTGAAACTGTCAAGTGACAATGAGTGTTCCTTCTCCTACCCTGTTTGTATCAATAAGGTTGGAGACAGCGATAAAACTCGCTAGAAATAATGAGTCGATTCAATAAAATAGTGGGAATTGTCAACATCAAATATCCACCCTGTCAGATAGGCGATGGCAATAAATTGGACTGAGGCTCGACTCGACTCGACACTGACTCTACTCCTTTGTTGGTAAAAAGGTTGAGATTATTTGTTGAAAATGCATGGATACCTGATACATGCCAACTTCCACATGTTTCGGTAAAAAGAGTTCGCACTATGCATAATTTACTACGGTGCTGGAAAGTGGTGAGTGGAAAAGCGGAATGGTGTGAATAAATTGAAGTGTCTTGTCTATCCCCTTTTCATATGGTTTGCGTAATGATGAGAGTTTTTGCAGGTGCTACTTACTTTCATTTCACCTCGCCTCTTCCTACTTTTTACCTCTCTCTCTCGGATAATAATGAAACAGTTGCTGTGCTGGGTTTTTGAGGCTGTCATCATTATCAAGTAGCTTATGATGTGGTTTGCTGCTACCGACAGACTACCGCAACCGCTTCTTTTCTGCCTCTGCATTTTCGCTTCGATAAAAGAATCTCTTTTTTGGCTTCGACTGATGAACTTGCAGGTTATTATTTGACTGCTGTGCCGAATAATACCCTCTTGATTTTCAGATGCTCTCTTGCAAAAGAAAAATCCTGCAGCTTCGGTTTTTATTCCTATTTCCTACTCGAATCAAGCATAAAAAATGAACACTTCATCATCCTATCATTCCTATCACACCTTTTTGAACTTATCCAATATATACGGGAAATATGAGAACTGATGATATTATGAAGAGCCGCTGCCGAGGCAGGGGAATGGTGCTGATTAATAACGCATTCCGCTGTTTTCTTCCTTCCCAGTTTTCCTTTCCCGTACTAGTCAAACAAATATGCATTCTGTAGAACAGACAGAAAAAATATCGATACTGCAGAGAAGGGAAACGAATGATGCGACGATGATCAAATGCTCCGAGTTTTCTGCATTGAACCATGAATGCTAAACAAAAAACCTAGAATAGAAAGTTGTTTCGAGAAGACACAGAAAGCTAAATGTCAAAAGTGACAGAATTACGTATGAAATGTGAAACTTGAAAATTAAGGAATTTGGATGGTATGAAAGGAGTTGTGTGAACCTTCTAAGGAGAGTTCAGTTGTAAACTTGTAAATATTTGAAATGCAAATTACATGGCTGGTAATCATAAATTACCCTGATTTTTTACGCTTCTTGGATGCTTAAAAAACAAAATGTATGCTTGAATTGAGCATTAGAAGTTCGATCAGATTTGAATATTGATGTAAACACTTTTAATAAAAAACGAAAAACGTTGTTGATTTTGAGTGTTAAAAATTAGCAGAACGCTGTTTCTGTTTTTGATTTAATAGAGAATTATACTTTCATTTATTTCAAAACTTAATCGAACATTGTACATCTTTTCATAATACTAAATTACCATTTAAACTCGATTATAAATTTCGAAAGATTTTTCACATTCAAAGTATCAAGCTATTTGCATAAACACCACCAATAAGCGTGCATTATATCATCATAAACAATATTTCCGCATAAAAAATCACAAAAATATTTCTGTTTTTTTCCTGATATTACTTCCTCTTCCCCTCACGTCCTCAGATACTTTTCACAGCAGGCTCACTGTTTTTGAACGCACCATAAACACTAAAACTTGGGTACAAGTCAAACATCCTATGCGTAAAGTTTTAAATATAACTTCTCACTTCCTTCTCTATATTCTAAATTTATTTTCCACAAAAAAAACACTTAAAAAATATGCACATAAAAGCATCTAAACACCCTCACAAATCATATAAATGTATGAAATATGCAACCAAATGCTTCCCAGATGTGGTCTCACGTTGCCCCATAACCTCCACTTTCCCTATTTACACGTACGCTAAACAGTTTTTCACAGATTTCTTTCAATAATCTCACATATTGAACATCAATTAACAACTTTTTAACTTTAATCGACCTAAATTTTGAAAACTGCTTTCTTTTTGGTCATTTAAGAAACGGTCCATTTTCAATCTTTCTTGTTTCTCCTTCAACTAACGAATCAAAAATGAAGTCATCCTTCCTTATAATCCATGCTATGTATGTTTCGCAATTAATTCTTACTATATAACAAATATGCCGAGGATATAGTCACCCAACACCCCCCCCATCCCCACCTCAAAATTTACATGGGTCTATATTGTATGTCGTATTTATGAATGCATAGCGAAGTTAAGAATGACCAACTAAGCTCAGAAAAATTTAGCATTGGAATGATACAGAAAAATATTCAATCATAACGTAACCAACTAACAACTCTTCCAATGAAGACTTTTTTTGCAGTTTTATGAATGTTTTCTGTGTTCCTTAATATGATGAAGTTTATTTATGTGTGTAAGTACAAAATGTTACACTAATACAAGTTGTCTCTCTCACCACCCAAATGATGGCGATGAGGAAAAGGGTCGATCGGCGGAGCGACGAGAAGTTTCTTCGTATGCGCCAATATTTACTAAAACAGCACCAACTAACCAACATAGTCCAAGGGAAAAGCATTATCTCCTACCCAAACCCAATAGAATCTTTCGCTAAAGTTTCGTATGCATAAGTTTAGCAACAACCCAGCCAGGGCTTATATACGAAACACACAGAGTGACAGCGCTATTTGAGCATAGAGGAGGACTGAATGAAAACATGAAAACAGCGTCATTTATACGAATAGCACGTTGCATGTTACATATTCAAATACGAAGAAGCGTTTGTTTTTAGCAAATCCAAAAAAATACTATACAGTTGAATTCGAACTTTAAATACCCTCTTTAGTTAGTTTCGGTGGATGGAATGGGGAAGGTGGGTATGGGTCATACAGTCATGAAATATTCCAGTGATTTGAAAATCACTGATTTCATGCAAGAGCAAAAGTATACATCCAACTAACTGTAGGCTTCACTCATCTATACATTACGAAACCTACCACCTAGCTATGTAATGGATAGTACAAGTTGCCCCCTAAGAGGAGCCCCTCAAAGTAAAAGTACTATATATTGACTGTGTAGTTGTAGTGTTTGCAAATATGTTAGATCTCACCTCATTCCTCAGTTTTCTATCATTTTTCTGCTATATAGCTTGACAACAAATCTCTTGATTCATTTCATGAAGTCAGATCTGCGATTCCACTTTTATAAATGACTCAATTCTAGTTACCTAGTCGTACATACTGGAAGGGAAAAATTTTCTAGCTGTGTTAATAAATCCGTCCTAAAGTTAGTTTGGCCTTATATTGTTAGTCATTAAATGAATAGGTGTATGGATACATGTGAGAACAATATTTGATGGTCACTACTATCATATATCTCATACTAGAAAAAAATATACATGGGATCATGAACAATATAGCCCAACATAGGAATCCATTTGTGTGAGTGGGGGAAGGGGAGTTTCTTCAAGGAAAAAGTACTATAAGATACAATCCACAAGTATTTTTATTGAATCATCCCAACCACCAAGTTAGGGGGATTCGATATCAAAGCTATATAAAGTATATAACGTCATTTGTCCTTTAAAAAAGTATATGAGGAGATTTTCTAGATAGATGTGCTACGTGCGTATGGGGGATGTTGATATTTATTTCTTTTTTTATCTATATGAAAGATTTTTTTCTGGACTGGACACGAGTGATGCATCTCTAGCGAAAAAAATCGATAGGGTCCACTTATACCTAGATATGATACTGTGAGTGGTCAATCCTTGATTTCTAGATGAGAGTAGGGAATATCCGGTGGCTTTCTACCCGGGTGAATAACGCAAGATAAAGAGGAGGGTGAAGAGTACTGGGGAATGCTGGAGCTAGATTTGTGAAGTGAAAGTGTGCAATATTTATTTTAAAGTTGGTGACGTCATCGTAGTTTTTATAAGGTTAAAATAATGATGGGACTTCCAAAAGGGGCTTCGCCATTATCCGCTACCTCGATGACAAGGCTTCTTGAAATCCAGAATGAAAAGGAAGAGAGTGGAAAGAAGGAAAGTGGGGGTGACGATGATGGGGATGACCTGTTAAGGCTCCATGATGCCGTTTGCGAAGAGGATTTGGATGAAATTGGAGAGTTAATTGAGGAAGACGGGGGGAAGTTAGTCTTTCAACAGGATGACGAGCAAAATACTCCACTCCATACTGTGTGTCTCCGAGGTAGAGCTTTGTGTTAACTTTTTATTAATTAATTAAAACACGATTGGGTATATTAGTTAAATGTATTTTTATCTAACGAAACTTTACAGGTGACGATTTGGCTACGGAGAAAGCAAAGATTTTGCTGGGGGTTGAAGAATCAAATGATTACCCATACACATGTGAAGTGACACGGAAAGAAATTTTGACATGGCAAAATATTCAAGGGCTGACTCCCCTACACTTGGCAGCAAGGAATCGTATTCCTGATTTGGTGAAAGCACTACTTCGATGGGGAGCAGATCCAAAACTGCAGGATGGGAAAAATGGGAACACAGCATTGCATTATGCTGCTGAAAGTAAAATATTTCACAAATAAGAACCTTTTTACCAAAAGTTGTTGAAAATGACGGTTCTGCTAAACAAAGCATTATTGTCTGATTGCAGGTGATACTGATAATGCGCTTGAATGCGTTCGAGCACTTTTAAACTGCGACCCAACCCGAAAAATTCTAAATGTGCTCAATCACGAGAGCCAGACAGCTCTTCACAAAGCTATTTCCAAAAAGTGTGAAAGAATGGTCAAATTTTTAATAAGCATTGATCGAGGATGTGATTTGGGCTTGAAGGACCAACAAGGGAAAACTGTACTGCACCACGCGTGTTCGGGACCAGGTAAAATTACAGACATTCAAAATCATAAAATTAAGCGAAAGATGTTCAAAATGACTCCATATGACTTCAAGATGACTTTCTTTATACATATTTAGGAGAAAACGAGAAGTCTGTAGCTGTTGTGAAAGCCTTGCTTGCAAAATGTAGCAAAAAGCAAATTAACGAAGCCGACGAGGGTGGACGAACAGCCTTGCACATAGCAGCAATTCAAAGATTACCATTGATCACAAAAGCGCTAGTAGAGCATGACGAAACTGATGTTCAAAAGCGAGATGGGAGACGACGAACTCCATTGCACTACGCTGCAGAAAACGGTGGATATTTAGAATTTTCAATACCAAATAACTCACATTCCAATAAAGATAGTTGAAACATTCCAAGCATTGTATTCGATCTTGAACTTGCAGGATGTTACCCAAAAGGCTATCAGTGTGTGGAGGTGTTGATAACCAGAAAGTTTAAAGAAAGACGGGATGCGATCAATTATCTCTTTAAGAATGAAGATGATGCGGATGATACTGGCTTCATGCTGGCATGCATGAATTGTCCGGTGAAGACAATGGAGAAATATCTCACAGCCACACCTGACCCACAACATTGGTACATATAATTTTTGACTTACCTACATGATTCTTACTTGATTTGATTTGCAGAAATTTGCAAGACATATTATTCCATGCTATTTTTTTACTAATTCTCGTTTACTAATTTATGAAATATCCCTATGAAATTTTAATTTCTTAAACGTCAGTATACATGATTTACAGCATAATTTTCCTTGCAGATTTTTTATTTATATTTCCGTGTTTTTAGAATTAAAAAATAGGTCGGTTTATTGTTAGACTTGCTTTGAGAGAACCTTATTCGTTCGTGTTGGTATTGACAGAGTAAAAGTGAATGTTGTGTTGCCTTACATTTGTATGCAACATCAATATCATTGCATCTCATCGTCATCATTTCACACCAGCGAAGAGAGAGCAATGGATGCATTTTTACATTTTACTGCAATAACGGAGAAGAGCTAGGAAGAGCTGCACTTACTCTCCCCTCACGACACTACAGGCGAAGGGTGTAAACCGTACTAACTTGATAAAGCTGGAGAAGTAGGTATATTTTATATCCATCCCTCTTCCCAGTCAAGTTTTTCATCCGTAGCATATTTAGATAGAAACAAAAGCTGACGATGAGTTGAAGATAAAACAAACTACGTTTCAATCCAATATGCAATGCTATGGGCAATGTTGTCTGCATAATAGAAGCTTGCAGGTTTCTTTCAAGTTTCTTTGCTAATGTCTTTTCAGTAAAAAAAAATGATACTTTATAGTCCTTTAAAGATACTTAAATTACTTTAGGTTTCAGATAAAACATTCATTAAATCCTTTAACATACAATTTAAAATCTTATTAGATTTGTAACTATAATTGTGAAAAGCTCATCTTTTGCAACAAACCCTTCATGCTAATGTTTTATAATTACAGGTTGAGCGAAAAATACATCGCAATCCTCTATGAAAACTGTCCACTGTCCGTAAGGGCTTTGATGGACCGATCGTTCTGCGAAGACAAGAGGGCACTGTTGGACAACGAAATGGAAGATGCTCTCCTCGTTGATTATGGGTTAGTCTTTAAAACATTTTTTGTTCATGTTCTCCTAATTTGCAGAGGGGAGTAATGAGAAATTTACTACGCGAAGTAAACAAGTTATTAGCCATATTATTTGAGTTGGTTGCATAGGCCATGCATAGGATATTATGTAACTGACTCTATTAGGCATAGTTAAGCCCATATCCCAAATCCTAATCTTTTCTGAGTGATTATTACAATTTAGTCATTTAAGTCATTTGCCGTGATTATATGAATTACTCCCAGCTTTATTTTCTTTCTTTCTCCTGCCTATCATCGCAGCCCCATAACGGGCTACGTCGATCCTGTGAACACTTGCCGGCAACAAGAGACGAAATACCTTTTTCAATCGCTTTCATGGAAGTATGAGACGCAAAAGGAAATTCTGTTGCACCCACTCGTCCAACTGTTCATCATAAAAAAGTGGAGACGACTCAGTCCCATCATTACGTTTTGGATAATATGGCAGGTAAAATGTAATAACATTCTAAGTTCTAACTTGTTTGCCATTGTTATTAGGAAAATTGGTCAATAAGGGTAACTTTCCTGATAAAAAACAATGCAGTTTAAGACAATCACTTTTGGAATCTCGTGCATGTCATAAATTAGCGAGCATGCCCTTATATGCTCATCTCTGATTTCCTTTGATTTGCTTTCACAGTTTATCTGGCTTCTGTCCTACACGATTTTGGTCTTATCATCGTATAGAAGTGGGCATGATGGAGGGACAACCCCCTCCTCAGTTATTGCTGCAACGCTCATGGCCTTATTCGTGCTGGCATCGATTCTTAATGAAGCCTTTGAAATATATGGGCTCGGGATACGTTACTTCAGGAGTATTACCAACTCGATACAAATCTTGCAGAATGTGCTGGCAATAATTGCAATCGCTCCAGTATATGCCAATACGGAGCCGGCCAAATGGCAAAAATATACTACTGCTGTGAGTCTAAAGCTCAAATTCAAATTGATATGGATATGTAAATGAATGAGACTTAATAGTTTTAATAATGATTATAAATCTTTTGAATAAGGCTGGAATCCTCTTGGCATACGTACTTAGCATGAGAGAAATCGGCAAGCTCCAGAGCAAGATAGGTAGAATAAAAATTTTTAATTACGATGAATGAGTACAAAATTGTGGTCCTTTTAAAATATGTATCTAAATGTAAAAAACATATTTTGTAGGTCTGGTTATCGAAGTTCTCAAGCAGGTGCTCATCCAAATTTCGCAAGTACTTTTGTGCTGCTCTCCGTTGATCATCGGGTTTACGTTGGCTTTTATGATCATCTTTGAAGAGGTAACAGGGAAAAAGATTGGATCATTTTTTGTCTTGTAGTTTAAATAATTTAACTATGAAAATGTTTTTTTTATTTATGAATTTGCATAGCATTCCTCATTGAACAGCATATTCCCCAAGCCAATTGTGAAAATACTCGTAATGATGACTGGCGAAATAGATTTTGAAGACACCTTCAACAATGAAGAGGAAGATGGGGAGAAAGCTGAAGGAAGCGGTGGAGGAACGGGAAATACGACTTCACATGCTCTAGGTGGACAACTGTTGCCTTATCGTGTGATTCACTTGGTCTTCTTTTTAGCCTTTCTCATATCCGTTCCTGTTGGATTCTACAATCTGCTCACGGGTTTTGCATTGGATAAAGTTATGGTATGGGAGAAAGTTGAACCTAATACCTAATGCAACGCTTTTTAATGCAAGCAAGCAGATAAAATACAGAACTGATTTAATTAACTCCCTTTAGGAACTTCGGGAAAGAGCTAAGGTCGGACAATTGGCAAAGCAGGTTGAGCACATCTACTACGTTGAATCTCTCCTACTTGGGCTAAGGCCAATTGGGAAAGTACTTAGCCATGAACAAATGACCTACTGGCTTCGGAAAATGAATGTGACAACAGTCAAACTGGACAATGAGCAGAAGTTCCAAACAGTATTCCATGAAAAGTTGCGGAAATCGGGTGGGCATCTGAGAAACGACTGGAATCTTTGGGATTGCCTTTGTGGCGGAGGGAAGTGGAACACCAATTGCTGTGAGAGAAGGCTGTCTACGGAAGTCATTGAGCAGATATATGCACTGGGGTCATCAATCACAGAAAAGAGGAACAATGAAGCTCTGTTGGCTGAACAATCCCTATCAATGAAATAATCTTTTTTGGGTAGGGTATACTATAAGTAGATGAATAACCATTTTTGAAGCGATTGCTAACGAAAGACCTGGTATTTCTTAACAGTACATTTATAGTAACAAAAAGTATAGTTATGTAAGCTAAGTTAATGACATTGGTTAAAGTTGTACTATAAAACGGGGAAGGGGAGATAAATCTCTATAATTCAATTCAAAAGAAAATATTCCTGTATAATTGTTACGTGCAGGTATCTGTAAATATGTTTAATGCGTTCACTAATTTGTTTAGTATTTACCCAATTATAAGATTATTGCCTTCACTTAATAATAGAATTTAGAAATAGTTTTTAGTAAAATTGTGGTTAGGATATTTTTCGATTTACTTAGTTTTTGCAAAGCCTTACTTATAACTTTAACTTGCGACAGTTTATAGATAGAAATGCATAATAATTAAACCTAATGTCAGCTTTCGATTGTTAGTTATTGTCAATTATTGTGTTCCGTCCGAGGCCATCTCTACTTAAGCTTAATTGCTATTCTGATATATTTACCATTTAACAATGTGTACCACCTACCGCTGTACATATTATTCAGCTTTAAATAAACGCATTTTCGACGATGGAACAGTGTGGATTGATAAATCGTTATCATTTGAATCTTTTATAATAAAAAGTATTTTGGACACGGCATGTTTTGCATTACTGACAAGAATTTTATTTATATCATTAAAGACTTTTTATTAAAGATTTATAAGAAACTTTCAAAACTCATTGACAATTTTTACATTTTAGCTGCAGAGAATAAAGTTGACACAAAAACAAAATCGATCTAACTAATCAAAAACAAACAGGAACTCATTGGGACAGAAAAGAACTCATCAGCTAAATACAATACAATCAAATGCAATCTTTAAAAAATAATAAATGCCTCTATTCACATTACATCGCATCCCCTAGTACAAAATATTCGACTTTATTTCTTTTAAATTATCGTTAATTAGTTAACTTATGCCCCTCGTCTTTTTTGCGTACTGATATACAACACATTATTTCCACGGATGAAGGTATCCCCATACTTATTCTTCAGTTGACCATTAAAATATTCTTCAGTCTGCTCGAGGGCGATGTTCATGTAGCCATCTAAGCACACGAGAACTCCTTTAAAAACAAAACAATTGCAAGGTTAAACTATATTTGTGACAGTTTGTACTTTCACCCATTTGTCAGTTCCACTTTTAATTTACGTCTATCTAACATCTAATGTTGAATGCGCAGTTAATTAATTTAACTCACCTCTGTAATCAACTCCATTGTTAAGTTTGACAACCACCGGACGTCCTTTGATGGACTCAAGGTATTCTTGAAGTTTCTCCTTCCGATTCATTGCAACAAACTTTTAATTCCTGAAATCATAAAAAATGGAACATTTGTATTTAAGAAACTGCAAAATATTAAATCCATTTCAATTCATCAACCCACCACCATTAAAACCCACAGCTAACCAACGCCCCTTTATCAATGATTGATTATAACCTTTTGGCACTTTTGAATTTAATTGAGCTTACCTTAATAAACTGTAAACTTCTCCAGCCAAAAAGAACACTTTAACTTTAGATCCCGACGATATTTCTTGAACGCAGGTGCAGGTTTTAAAATCGTCCGGCCAGACACAATCCTCAACAATTTAATTGGGCAAGTTATTAACTAATTGACCAAAGAAATTATTATTGTTATTTAATGAGATCACAGCAAGTCAAATCATAAGCAAAACACCTTTCTTTCTCGTAATAAGGATTTCTCGTTTGTCAAACAGCAGCAACTGGATCTGGATGGAACGTAAACAAAAAGCATTCTCAAATCTAAAAGCACTTTTTAGTGCAGAAGCCGGTGTAATGGGCATTGTGCGACTGAAGGAGCTGATGCTTGCTCAATGAAACACGTTCTTACGTTTTTTTCCCGTCTTTGTTTCTTTTTACTTGCCTGTCTCTGTCTCTTACCATTGCGCTTTTCTTTCACTCGCTTTCCTTTGACAAACTTGTTGATGATTTTGAGATTCTGACGTTAAGTTGGTTGGCGTAAGTACTTTCTTCATTCTACCTGTAAGGTGAACTATTTAAAATAAATTAAATTATGAAATGTTTGTTAGATATAGGTAGATAGCTAAAATCGTTAGTCTATATATTTTTATTAAATCATTTATTATTGGTATTAGTAAACAGTGAATTATAATGGTAAAATTAGGTAAAAGGTAAGTAAAAATACATTTAGGTTTTTAATTATTGTATTTTATAGCCGGACTTGACCCGAATTTATTTTTGTCATGAGAGCTTCATCCAATCGAGTGAATTTTCCGGAGTTAAAGAAGTAAATGGGGTCTTTGATTTTTGTAACGTTGTAGCCTTCTTCCTGTAGCCGGACCTTTTTAAGTTTGTATGTTCCTGGAATATAATGGAGAAACGAGAGTAATATGATGGGATTCTAACTTTGAATTATGATGGTTCCCCCATTTTTAGTGCTTACAGATGTACATACCTGTGATATCAACTTCATCAAGAATTCTCAAAAATAAAGGTCTTGCATAGGCAGGCAACGACCGTTCAATTCCGGAAGCCAAATCACTTAAATTGAGCTGTTTGTTAGGATCAGCGATTGCCACCATGCCGGCTCTTCCTTCCGTGTTTGGAACCTTGACACCATAGACTACTGCATCCTGGTATGATGCACAGGAACTAATGATAGTTTCCACCTAGAGTGTGTTTAAAATTGCGTAAATTAAGGGGACGAGGTATGTAGTACTAAGCAATCAATTGAGTAAATGATTTTACCTCAGCGGTTGAAACATTTTCTCCCTTCCATCGGAAAGTGTCTCCTGTTCTGTCCTTGAAGTAGACATAACATAAATCGTCCATGACGAGAATGTCCCCTGTCAAACCATTCACAGTTATTTTGAAAATTGAGAAAGTAAAACATGCGAAATGACAGTCAAAAATTGATATGATGAGATCTACCTGTCCGGAATACTGCATCTCCTTTCATGAAAACATCACGGACAATTTTCTTGTTAGTGGATTCACCGTCCGTGTAGCTAAACATGATAAAGCCTTTTTCTAAATGACCATTTAAAACAACAACGTTTAGAATGTTTGTTACACAAATTAATGTTACTGACCCTTGGAAATCTCTTATCGGATGCCGCTCCACGATTTTACCCATCATTTCGCCAGGCTCATTTGGCTTGCATCGAATGCATAATCCCGTCTCAGGATCCCGAATAGGTTCACCGGTCACTTTGTCCACTTTAATTAGGGCTGTTGGGAGGACTGAATACACGAATCTGGGAATAAAGCCCACAGCTCCAGTTTTACTGTCAATGTTGGCTAGTTAAAAAAGATCAAGTTCAGTAACTATCTGCTGCAAATGCTATAGAGGGTAATTTGACCATTCGTAATAGCAATAACATACATAAATTACAGTTTCCCTCTGTGGATCCGTAAACTTCTCCGATTTCCGGGATATTAAATCTCTTCGCAAATTCTGCCCATATCTCATGTCTTAGACCATTTCCACTCATCAGTCTGACTCCGTGTTTCTTGTCTTCTGGAGATGGCGGCTGCGCTAGCAGATATCTGCATGTTTCTCCAAGATATTGTGCAACCTAACAAAATATCATGCATAGAAAGTTGAAAACTTACACATAGCTCGAGAATTGCATGCGAACCTGGTGGAAGTATTAAAGATTGACAATATATATGTAAAAATAGCATCGTTTACCGTGACATTATATTTAATGCAGTCCTTCCAAAACTGGGAAGCGGAAAATTTCTTTCGAATGACAACCGAACTCCCAAACAACAGAGCTTGACCGATACCAACCATTCCACCCGTCATGTGATACAGTGGCAAAGAGTCATAAACAATGTCATTTTCGGTGACGCGGTTCATGAAATGTACTCCGTTTGCAGCCATCATAAATCTGGAATAATTAAGTGGCTTATTATCATTAATGAAAACCAGTTCTCTTGTACATCAAAATCTTTTGAGTATTTTCCGAATGTCTTTCCAGAAGTTACACAAATTGAAGAATATTATTTTTCTTCCTGAATAAATTACATTCACTCGGCTATGCTAACCTGTATTGTTTTATTGCTGCTGCTTTTGGAAGCCCGGTAGTTCCGGAGGTATAAATATAATACAAACTATCCTGGAGTTTCATATCTTTCATCTGAGGTGGCGTATCTGACGAAGAATTCATAACCTCTTCATCAAAATCCCGAACATATTTAGGCAGCGAATTCTTTCCCATTCCGGAGCAAAATATTGGGATGGTTGAAAGTGGACTCTCTAGCTCCATGATCTCTAGTAAAGCTGCTCTTTCACATTGCAATTAGACTTGCTGAATAGTTTCTGTCATTCTTAGATCAATTAGCGAAGCTCGTAAACAACAACAAAAAGGCAATTACCTGCGTTTAGTTCATATCCAAAAATAACGGCTTTGGCTTTCACAACATCTATGCAATGTAGCAAAGGTTGCTGGCGAAGATTATAGTTGACCAATGCGGCAGTGGCTCCGATCTAATTATCATTAAAATACGATTTACTAACGCGGATCATTTCGAGATGATGTCATGTTATATAGAGTGTCTATATAAGACTTACTTTGTTCAAGCCCAGCCAGATACACACATATTCCGGTCTATTTTCCATGAACAATGCGATGATGTCTCCTTTCTTGTAGCCTATGCTTGCAAAGTGATTTGCAATCCTGTTGCTGTAAGCCTGCACTTGTCTGTATGTCCATTTCTGATCTTCAAAATAGAAGCAGACCTTATCCGGGTATTTGCTCGCATTCTCATCCAAATATTTGGCCACAGTAAAGTTGTTTCTATCGGCCCATCTAATGCTCCGTAATACACGGGCGAATCTTGTCACTCCTCTATTAATTCATCAGGAAATCGAAAGATAACTAGACAATTAACGGTATATTTTGCAAATAGTAATTGTAATTATCCACCAATATGGCTTACCGAACGTCTCTGGGCAATGCTTTCAAATTGAAATAAAGCGTGTCATAGTTAACCACAGCAAATCCTAGCAAACTTAGACCGACCACCGATCTCAGAGTTTTAATCCAAAATATCGGTGATAAAATCCCTTCAAACAACCAATCATCAATTTGACAAAGGTTGTAAGCTATGCCTGACAATAAAACTGGGAGAAACTTTTTACTCGTTACGGCTGCAAATACAGCATGGGCGATGCCTCTCCCATAATAATTAAGCAGTTGTATATTTTCTTTTGAATTGCCAGACATTTTGAGAAAATAACTGCCTCAATCAACTTTCAAAAAAAAATTATAAATTTGTGAATAAAATATTTGATGCTCAGTGAGCTCCTTTTGTCTGAACACTGAGCAGTCGCATTTATTATGTACAGCATACTGAAAATGCTCATGCCTCGTGGATTTACAATTGACATTCGTCCAGCCATGATAGAAGCAGTGTGAAAGTAATGGTTGTGAATAGGTATGACTCATTTATTTCATTGATAAGGATAACAATTTGATAAGATTAGAAAGTATGCAAACCTAACAGGGGCTAGGGGCTAACTAATGATAAGGTAAATTGTATTTGCCGCTGAACAACTGAAACCACCGATCGGGGTCATCACAACGCAGGTAGACTGGTTAGGTAAGCCGTGTGATTGTTTATTGTTTCTCTATACAAAATTTTGTCCCAACTGAACAAGTAACTTTTTTATGAAATAATAATAATTAATTATAGAACAATATTAAGAGATTACATAATTACTACCTTGCTTGATGTATTAATTTTATTTTCAGGTACTATCGGAGTGGGAATAATTATTACATGAAAATGCGGCGCATTGTTTTCCGTATTGCATAATAGTAACTATATGTATAATTATTATTGTAAAACAATTCCAGAGGTACTACGGGAAGCATCAGGTATCCCTTATTTTCATATAAAAAATAAAATAAGAGTAAAATACAGGATTAAAACAATGTATTTATAGTGTGCGCTTTTCACACGTTCACCTACCTATTCATATGAATTTATTTATTTGCAATTGTGTAAGGTTGATTGTTTGTATGGTAGTCTCCCAACGTCCCAACAACACCAAGGACATCAACTGGGTTCCAATAATACTTACGTTGGTACTCTACTTCTACTAGTTCAGCTTCCATTAAAACCTAAAATATATATTCGAACATGATATAGAAATATTCACAAAAAAAGGAGAGTTTTTTGTGCATTAATTTGTCATTTATAGATCTCTTATCGATGATGACATGACATGAGTTATTGACGTTTCAGAAACAATTTGAGAAGCCAAATCAGAAATTCATGAAATCAGAGTATTATTTATACTTTAAATATGCCATTAATAGTTATTGTTACTTTTCTAAGTAAGCACTTTATAGTTGCTTCCATATCTCACTAGCATCATTTTTCTCTTCGAGCATCTGCTATAACCAGGAATCTTACACCTACCTATGGGGCAACGAATACACAGACATTTGTATCTTGTCATTAATGGCTGGTGATTGTTCTGAATACAAAATGAGACCTTGAACTTATTTGTAGAATCATTATTACTCTACCTATCTATTCTAACACCTTTCAAGTTGAGACCGGCTCGAGGAGTCCATTGATCGTAAATAAATCTTCCGCAGTATGAGCTAGCTGCAATAGCAAATTATAGTATTGCAGTCAAATTAAGAAACAATTTAGTAAATCAACTTAAATTGACTAATTTTTAGCAAAATTCAGATTAAATCAGTTCGAACATTCTAGTTGGTGTGAAAGAAAAATATAATAATTCTTCCTCCTCCTATATTTTTCAGTCTGATTTGCTTTTCCGATCCCCCAAAAGTTTTAGATTTTTGTCAGTAGAAAATCTGAAGCTGATACATAGTTAGCGGTTCTATCGCTTCAAAAAATTTCGTTTTCATCATGAAGCTCATCGCGTTAAATATATTACTAGTCTTGACAGTTTTAAACATTTCTCTTGTAAACTTAGCGAGTGGAACTGGCTCAAAAACATACGAAACGAACAACGGGTTTCCCATAAATTTCTTGAATGATCTTGTAAACAGCGTAAGTTGAGAGTAGTCATGTTTCATGTCATTTTGCAATTGCGTAATTTCTCCTACAAACAACATAACAGCAAAAGCCCTTGAAATCTGAAAGATTTATTGTCAGTGACAGTTATTTACATTTTTCTAGGGTGTGGTAGCGAAGAAGCTAAACAGTCGATGGAAGTGGGAAGTCTGGGATGTCGTTCCAGGAACGCATGCCTATCAAATCTACGTATTCAACATTACAAACCCGGATGAAGTGGAGAAAGGTGGGAAGCCAGCCTTAAAGCAAGTTGGACCATATTACTATCAGTAAGCAAATATGAACAACTTCATATTCAAATCTGTATGAAATACATTCATAATTTGCATTTGGGATGCTTTACTGAAAATATTATCATGCATTGTTAAAGGGAATACCGTTATAAGTTTGATGTCTCCATGAACCTAGACACAAGTGTGAACTTTCAGCGCAATTTCACATACACATTCGATCCATCCCGTTCAAATGGAACGGAGGATGACACTATCAATACAATTAACCTACCTTTGATTGTAAGATACAACTTGTTTGCACTATTTATTCTACTTTTAACGGCTTTGGCTCCATTAAACCTATATGATGTAAATTGGATGTTTTTTAAAAGATCTTTTCAACACTGGCCACAAAATATAATAAGCCCGAGGTGAATCATGCAGTATCCGCCTTGCTCGCTTCCGGAGAGAAGATAATCAGTAAAAATGTAAAAATTGGCGACCTACTATTTACTGGACTAAACGTAGTAAATTACCAACAATACCTGGGCTTAATGGGACCACCAACTCCACTCACACAAGAATTTATTGATGGCCGACTTGCCTTGCTGAAACTGGTAGGGAGAAAGTGAAAACAAGCACTCTAAACTTTGAAGGTAAGCTTGGAATGTATAAATAGATTTTTTTCAACTTTTTGATAGAAAACTGGAGCGCATGAAGGCCAATTTACCGTAGACTCTGGACTTAAAATCGAGAAAAATGTTGGGCAAATCCTAACATACAATGGCCGTGAGAACTTGAGCTATTGGAATGGCGATGAATGTAATACGATACGGGGAAGTGATGGCTCAGTATTTCCTCCCGGACTGAAAACTACTGATAAGTTGTACATGTTGGAAGTGGATTTTTGTCGTTCCATCAGTTTTGAGTATAAGGAGGAAGTACAGTTTAAAAATGTAATGGGCCATGCATACACCATTGCAAAAGATGTTTTGGAAGATCCGGGAACGACGGCAGATAACGCATGCTATTGTGCGAGTGGAAATACTTCTTCGAATGGTGGGGCTGATTCCTGCTTAAGGAAAGGTCTTTTGGATGTCTCATCTTGTCAGTTTGGTAAGCAAAAAGTGTTATGAAATTTATCCAGGCAAGAGTCCGGATTTGAGAAAACAAAATTCGTTATTGTTACAGAAGCCCCGTACGTAATGTCCTATGCCCATTTCTTTGACGCCAATCCTGTCTACCAACAAGCTGTAGTCGGCCTCCAGCCGGATGCAAAACTCCACAGAACGGAAGTCACCGTTGAGCCGGTAGCCATTAACATGATCATGTTTTGTATTTTATTCATCGTGTATTTCTGGGCTTGGTTGTTGACCTCATTTGATTAATTTTTAAAGGTGACCGGGGCTGTAATATCATTCCATAAAAGGTACCAGTGGAACATTTGGATTAAGCCACTTGCTGGGATTGACTACTTCAAGAAATTCAACTCCCTCATTGTGCCAATTCTATGGAATGACGATGTATGTTTGATGCTATATTCTATAACTTGATTAGATGTAATAATATACGTAAGTATGTGATGTAATCATTAAAACGGTTCTTTGAAAATTGCAGGTCTTCGCACTTGACCCGGATAAGGAAGAAATTCTCATGGAGGAGTTAGCCAGTCGCGGTGGGGGAATGGGGTCAGGCTCTCGCCCGGCACTGAATCCCAACTCCCATTCTTCAATTTTTACACATTTTCTCATGATACTTTTTGCTGTGTTTGTCTTGGGGCATTGAGCTACACTTTTGGCATCTAAATAAATACATTTGTTTTTATAAACCATCAGTCTAATAGTATTGCGTACGATTTTAGTAACTTTATTGTTTGCACATCACATTCAGCATATTTGTTGGTAATCACAACTAGTAAGTACATTATATACAACGCTGGTGTAGGTAAACTATTTATACAACTCTTTGATATTCTTAGCACTAAATATTCTGTAACAATTAAAAATATTTTTATGCAGCTTATTTTTTTAGACTTTTATATTATTTTACGCTAGTCTGTTTTTTAAATAATAATGTGTTTTTATTATTTTTAATTTTAAAAATTATTATGGCAGAAACTGAGGGGGTGAACTGCGAATAAGTACCTGCAAGTTTGAATCTATTTAATCCTTTCATCGGTAAATCTCTATTTTGCTGTTTTCAGCCTATAATTCTTTAGCACATTACCGATACATCTGAACTAAAAAGAAATCTAAAATAATCATTTACACCGACTATAGTAAGGCAAGGCCGCGAACAAATTAGGGACTCTGTTCAACACGTTTTAAAATACAGGATTAGTTATGCAAACACTTTGAATCCAGCACGTATTATAGGTTCCATTAAAGCTAGATCTAATGATGAATCTTTAAGGCCATATATGGTTGTGTTTCCAATCGCTGCGAATGATATTATTGTCATCTAGGTAAAGTATACTACAAAGAGGTACTTGGTACGCATTCAATCAGTCAAGTTCAAAAAGAAGACTTATGTACTCGAAATCTCTTGACAACTTTCTTTGTTCAATCCAAACTGTTGACATCTTATTCATCCACCATTTGCTCGTGCTCACTGATCATACTGCTGCTCCTCGGCAAAATCTTCGAACGCACTTGGTAGCTAAATAAAACAGGATTATAAACAGAGTAAATTAAAGTCAAACTAAACTGGAAAAATCGAACTGACCTGGAATAAATTCTCTTTGGGAAAACTGATGAAACGTGCTCAAGCCAAATTGTAAAGCTACGCTACATATAATATAGGTATCGAAAGCAAATATATTTATGGATTTCTGAAATGAATAAATAATTAGTTGGGTTATGTTACTTTGTAATATATCAAATGCAATCAACATAATAGTTTTAAAATTTAGTTTTAGTTATTATAGTTCAATTGCCATTATGATCAATGACGGCAAAAAAACCACTTAATTTGTGAAGGCGTACCCACGGAACACGGCCTGAATCTTGGTAGCTGCATCATTCACTTTTCTGATATCCTCCATCTCTTTTTGGAAAGCCTTTCCTGAGGAACGTCGTCGTTGGAAGCTTCGTCTTTAATCAAATTTTGAAATCACGTTAATATAACAGATCCAATTTATAGGAAAGAAAGAACGGTAGGTACTCTACTGAGAATTAACTTACCTTCGTAAATTTGCAAGACGTTTTCTGGTTAGAAAGCCCCGAATGTTAGCCTGCAGAGTTATAGCTGCCTTCTTCTTCTTTTGGTACTTGGTCCTTTCCTTGTAGGATCGAAAGCTTGCCTGGATTTTAGCTGCTGCTTTCTCTGCAAAATTATATAGCAAAACAATCCAAGATTATATTTTAAAAATTGAGGAGAAAAATTATAATCAATGGTTTTATGTTTACCTGGCTGAGCAGGCTCCTCTTCATCGTCATTGTTGTTATGCTCGTGTAAACGCTCAATAATTTCCTGACTTTCATATCTGGGTGTAGCAGCTTTTTCCTCTCCCTCCGATCGAGCTAACTTCATACTTTTTGAAGAGCCTTTACTTCCGTTGTTTTCTTTTCCCGGACACCTCTTCAATGACTTTCTCACCTGGTAGCCCCGAAAGCTTTTCTGGATACGGACGGCAGCTTTGTTGATGTAGTCGGGGTCCAAATCCAGGTCGATTTCCGGATCTGGATGCAACAATTGATCCTCTTCTACTTCGTCAAAGCCTAAACCCTCCGACATTTCTTCAGGTTCGTGATGGCCCGGGAAGGAGTGAGAGCGAAGGGCACTGAGAGGCGGCTTGCTGGTAGCACCAGCACCTCTTGAAGCAATACTTTCTCCTAAACGGTCGCCCACTTCACCAGAAGCCTTACCTGGCAAAAGAAGTCGCTCAGCAGAAGCAATATCAATTGAAGAAGCAGACGGTTCACATGAAGCTGATGATGCATCGCCAGCAGCACAAGCTCCTTCAGCAGATTTACTTTCTCCTTTGACTTCCTCACGTTTGCTCCCCTTTTTACTTACCCCGTATTGGGAGTTGATTGTTTTCCTTGTTTTGAAACCTCGAAACCCTGCTTGGATTTTTACAGCAGCGTTGTTCATCATTTCATCTTCGATTTCTTTCTCCATCTCTTCCATTGACATGCTAGAATAATTTTAAAAACATCAATTAAATCAACATTTAAAAAAATGCTAAATAGACAATTAATTTAGTACACTTATTATGATAATTATATTCCGCTAACTGAGTATCAATCACCCTCCCAGAACGATACTTTGACGTTGCTGCTCTGCTCCTTCCTGACCCTGACTTGGGACGTCTGAGCACGGGTGATGCGCTTGGATCCTCTCCAACAATGGCACTAACCGCAGAATCCTCGGCAGCGACTGACTTGGACTGCTTGCTCGTACTTAATCTCGGTCTAACCGTGGGCTTTGCAGTTGGAGCACTTCCGCTTTCTCTTTGTGTTGGTGTGGGTTTAGCAATTTCTAGTATTCATTTGGTTTAAGATGTGTCTTTATAACATAGTTTTAGGTATATTGTTCTATAATATGATTTAATACGTCATGTGTCTTGCTGAGAGCAGGATAGTGATGAGAGAAACAAACGGAGACATTTATATTGCTAGCAACAGGAACGAGTAAGGATTCATACATAATTTAGCTTTATTACATAAAATCTTTACTTTAAACACACATGAATTGTTATATAAATACTAGATATTTTAAGTAGCATCAATCAACAAGGAAAACAAAACACAACAATAGCGAACGCACGACATCAAGAACAACAAAGGGCTTGGTACAGAGAGAAATTATTTACAGAGAAATTACAATTCTATGCAATAAATACACCACGCAACATTGTAGGGATTATGTTCTTAGGTATTTTTGTATGTAATAGTTGCTCTGTTTGCGTCTGAAATCTAAATTGTGATGCGGAAGGAAGAAGATGGTTGTTAAAAAGTTTACAATGATTTTTTTAAAGCGTAAATCGCTTCTAATTCTACAAGTTTCTGGTATAGGCTATAATTACTGCTTTGTTATGATATGATTAATATGTTTGTGTTTCTGATTGATTAATTAGATATGATATATGATTTAAGAAAGGTTGCTGGTATTTTCGGTGGTAGCATCATCAACAACAGAAGCCGCATTAGGTAATTCGCCGGACACAGGAGATTTAGCAGGAGTTTCGGTATCAGACGGGGAGGGAGGAATTGGTGACGGTGGGAGTGCTTGGCTATCATCATTATTCACGGAAGCACTAGTACTATTATTACCGTCAAGGTTATCGCTTGGGGTGGCGATGGCTTGCTTATCTGAGCCACCTGGAAGAGATTCTACGGTTTCATTATTAGTGACTGGGGCAGCATTCTGTTCTGGTTCATTAGTAGGGGTGGGAAGAGGTTCGGGGGAGGGTACGGAAGTAGGTTCTTGGGGAGTTTCAAGTGATCTGGGTTCTTCTGTTGTGGGAGGGGAGGTTTCCGATTGTGACTGTGGGATTTCTTCAGTCTTTGTTGGTTCTGACTCTGGCTTTGGTGCCGTTTCGTCCGGTTGAGGCGTAGGAGCACTTGAAGAAGGCTCGGTTACGTCTTCTTTTGGGGAGATTGCAGTTGTAGTTTCAGTGTCCTGTGTGGCTGTTTGCGCAGTGGTCGGTTCCTCCGCAGCGGCTTTTGGGGTATCGTCAACTAATTGCTCAGGGGCATTGCTGGTATCTGCTGTGCTTTCTGGTAGAGGTTGAACGGAGCTTATTTCGGGTTCTGGATCTTTGCTTTCCGTTGTTGCTTCTGGAGCAGATGTAGGTTCTTCAGGTTTTTCCTCTGTGGAATCTGGAATTGGCTGAGATAAGTCGGCATCGGCAGCTGCCTTCACTTCTTCAGATGGCTGCTGTTCAATAAAGTTGGTCTCAATGGATTCTGGAGTAGGCTCTGGGGCCGCTTGAGCTTCCACGGAAGAAGCTTGTGATTGCTCAATGGCATTTTCCTGACTGCTTTCAGCTTTTTCTTCATGTGCTTGTTGTTCAGGATTTGCTTCGCTGGATTCTTGGGTTTGCTGCGGAGCCTCTGAAGTCGTTTCTGCAATATCTGGATTGGCTTTCTCTTCTATTGCAGGCTCATTCGGAGTAATTTCATTTGCAGGTTCTGTTGGACTGATTTCAGAAGCTTCTGGATTTGGGGCTTCCGTCGATTGCGCTTTTTCTTCGACTGCCTCTTCTTGCAATTTCTCTCCCTTGGTTGAATCATCAGATAATTGAGGTTGCGCAGGCTCTAGGACAGTACTTTCACTCGCTTTCACTTCAACCTGCATTACTTCTCCAGCAGGACTTGAACTAGTGTCCTCTGGGGATGAACTGGACACCTCTGTTGGAGCTTGTTTCTCTCCCGATTGGAGTTCAGCGGGGACAGCAGCCACTTCAGTACCAGACCCCACCCCTTCTTCTGTATTGCTAGCAGGCTCCATTTCTGTATCAAAATTGCTTGCAAATTTCTTCAACTCCTCCAAATTCAATGACTCCTTTTCTTCGTGAGTGGAAAAATCGGTTGGAGTGGCAATATCAGTATCCTCTCGATCCACGCTACTGTCGGTGAGTGCACTCACATTGCTATTTTGCAAGTGAATCGACTCCGACTTCTCCTCCGCATCTAAATCTCCTCCATGATTAATTTGATTACCATCATCATCATCGAGCACTTCGTCATCTTCATGGGCTTGTTGACCTACTTTTTCTTGTGGTATGGGAGACTCCCCAACATTGATAATATTTTGGGTATTTTCCTCCGCATTCACTTCTCCTTCGATTTCAACGTTATCTTTATTAGCATTACCTCCGTCATCGTCAACTGGCTTGGGTGATTCACTTGGCTTATTTTTATCATCTTGATCATCACCACCGCCACCACTTTCTCCTTGCTCCTTTCCATCTGAAGCCATCCGATCGCTGGCATCTTCAGATGGTGATAAATTTATCACCTCTTGTGGCTGTTCAACAATCTTTTCCTCCTCTTTTGACTCCACGCCTTCGTCATTCGGAATATTTTGCATGTTATCATCAACGGCCTCGACACGATCCCCCTCATTATGATTGACGACGGAACTGCTCGCGTCGGAGTCTTGAGGATGTGGGGTATCAACAACCAAATCATTTATTGGAGACACTTCTTCATTACTATTGCTTTTCTCTGGTCCATCTTCAAGCTGATGGTCACAGTCGTCTTGGCTCGGTGCCAAATTGTTTCCATCTTTATGATCGTCGGCAGATGACGATTTCAATTCATCATTTTTATTATCTGTGTCATTATTATTGCCATCATCGACGACGTCAGCGTTGGGTGTCTCCTTTGTTACGGCATGCTCCTGCAGACTTGGATCGGATCCACTGCTGCTCTCCTCCCGTTCATCCTCCGTGTCATCCAACATACCTCCTAACGCTGCAGTTACCTCCTCTGTAGAAACAACGTGCAGATTCATAATTTTTTCTTCCCTTGGCGTTTTAAAGTTCTTTGAAGTAACTTGCAGTATGTCTTCAATTGTTTCCTCCGCCGTGGTCTCTGGTGGGGTTGGAGAAGTTTCTAATTCCACTTTACCAGCAACAATGGCTAAAGGTTGAGGTTGCACTGTATTGCAGGATGATATGGAATGATCAAATGACTCTTCACGGATCGTCTCAAGCGGTGTTTTGATTTCTGCAGCAATTTCTTCATCATTGGCTTCATCTGGATTGTTGGAAGGAGGGAAGGGGGTATCTGAGACGGGGTCAGTGGATGGTGCTGCTGTTGCAACCACCAGTTCTTCATTTTCTGGAATGGTGGGTGTTGGGGACTTTTGGGGCTCCGTTGTTTCAACATGGCTAGTTTCTAACTGTGAGGAAACTGCTGGAGATCCTGTTTATTTGATTGGTCATGATCACCGCACCAAGTCCACGGTTCGTTAAGCAAATATCACCATCATCAACCACGATCAATGAGAAAAGGGAAAATTAGTGAAATTGTTAGTTAGAAATCTTTACTATACTGAATTAACTTGAACTATAAATGCAAATGAAATAAAGGGACTGGAGAGAAAAAGCATTTGATCTTAGAATAGGATTTTCAAAGAAAGCAAGGAAGTCAAAAATTTGAATTGAATTGATAAAAAAAATTCAAACGAAACTCATAGCAAAAAAGAGGTAAATGTCTCAAGTATACAAATCGCCAGTATTTTGTCACATTGCATCAACAAGTCTATTTATATCTTTCATATTTATTGCTGCAATATATATGCATCATATCGCAAGCAGAGCAGAATTTTAAAAATAAAAATAAAATCATTTTAGGGAGACCAAAGACCAAAAAATCGAATGACATTGAAAATCTTGTTGGGAGGAAAAATGACGGTCAAGTTTATGTCTGACAAATGAGTCATCGATCACTGCACTGCAATTCCTTGCCAAAATAAAACTGAAACGTGAAATAATATATAATGTACTTTGCAGGAAAAAGTACTGAACAGTAATGTTGTATGTACTGTACTATCCAGTAACATATATAATCTTGTTTGGCTTGTTAACGATAAGTAAAGCAGACACCGTAAAATACAATTGAACCTATTGACTGGCTCTTTCCTCATTTGCTTTAGTAAAAATTTAGTATTCAAACGTAAAATGGAAAATGAATTGAAGAATTATGCTACGTATTGCTCATAGGCAATATTATTCCAGTTAAAAATAACTTCTGTTTAAACAATATAAAACTTTCCAAACAAAAATAGGAACTCATTCATGTATAGGTAACTCTATGAGGAAAGCGGAGGAGAGGACTGAGCAATTAATTCACGCCATAGTCTATGATTCACGCTGATAAACGTACAAACAAAAGCAATTAAAACAAACTCTTTCATGTACTTTTTGCGATAACAATTATAGAAAAACAAGGGATTATTAAAGAAACATCACTCATCATCATCATCAAAAAAAACAAATGCCTATACCAATCTACTTTATCAGGGGAAAAGGATGCTATTAAATCAAAAAGCAAATTAAGGCAGAATCTTCTACAGAAAAAAAGGAAACTAATGAAGTTTTTCTTTGAAGAAAAAACAAACAGAATGCAATCTTTTTCACATACCTGGCCTTGAGGATGATTTTGGTTGATCCGGTGTCTCTCCTTTCAATGCCTTTCGTGTTTGAAATCCTCGAAATCCTGCTTGCAGTTTAGTTGCCGCTGCAACTTCCTCCTCGGTTGGTTGCTCTGCTGCTGTTGTTTCTTTCGCTTCAGAAGCTACATTATTTTCATCGTCTGTGGTGGAGGACAATTTGGCTTCCGATTTATTCCCTTCCTGCTGCTGCTGTTCCAACTGTTGTCTCAGACCCTTTCTGGCTTGGAAGCCACGGAAGTTTGCTTGGAGTCTTGTAGCCGCAGCGTTTTCCTCCTCTGCTGCTGCTGATGAGTCAATCTGTGCAGTGGTTAATGAAGATTCCTGTTCATCATTTTCATTTTTCGATGATTCTTCTGCTTGATCGCCTCCCTGTTGTTTCCTTTGCTCCTTCAAACTTTTTCTGGTTTTATAGCCACGATAGCCCGCTTGGAGTTTCGTTACTGCCGCAACCTCTAACGGAAGTATGTCGGATATGTTAGGGGATTCCGAGTCACCAAGTGTTGTTGGTGGAGAGTCCTCTTGTTGTGGTGATCTTGGCGATGGCGATGAGGGGATTACGACTACTTCTTCTGGCTCGTCCTGTTTCTCCGCTTCCGGATCTAGTTTCAGCTTGGATGGACTAGGAACTTTTGCCGCAAGCAGAGGACTTTCCTCGTCAACTGGCTTGACTTTTGGAGCGCTAACATTACCATCCTCGACAGTGTCACTGGTTGACTCCGCCTTCTCCTCTTCTCCCCGTTTTGCTATTCATATATCAAATAAAAAAATCGGTTAAAACAATCCATGCCTCGTGTATAAGAGCTATCAAGATGCTCATGCACATCTAATATCAGATCATGAAAACTACTCAACTTGAAACGATATGGACCTATGTATGTAATGCTTTAGCACAATATGTAAAAAAAATCTTTGTAGTAATGCCGGTCCTCTTTTCATAATATTTTTATTAATTAATAAGAGCACTAGCTAAATACTACCGGCAGATCAAAAGCAAGGTACCTGCCACATTTCATCTAATCGTAAGTAGGTATGCTTGCAAATTTCATCAATCAAGTTTGAGCTCCTATTTTTCATATGTATTTGGTTATACTATACTCGTACTTCGTACATAGGATGAAGCTGTTGATTTATCGATATCATTCTTAATTCAAAAGCGTTGTAAACTGCTGAAATTTTGATCGCTCTCCAATAAATCATTCGTGAAATGTTCAACGTTATAGTATCTGCACATTTCATTTCAAACAGCTTGAAGTCAATATATACAACGCACTGTGAGTACAACACGTGTGCTGCATTGCATTTCGAAAACTGAATATTTTCTATTTCATTAACTTCTAGTTTAAAAAAGTTCAGCTTATGTTTAGCAATAATTAGTGAAATCAATCAACTAACGATTGCTATCTATAAATATGAGTCGTGTAGGTATTTACCGTTTGGGCTACCTACTCTTAAATGCAGTTGTCCACTTTCTTTTTTACAATGCAACTATTGATGGGATTCCCTTTGTCATTTTCAAATGGTTTTCAATGTATAAGAATATATTTGTAATTACTGACAACCTTTTGCGAACCATTTCAAGTTGTATGGTCCTCCGTTTGAGAAGAAACTAAAAACACAACCCATGACTAAAATATTTTTTCAGCACTTCTGGGGATTACTTTTCAGACTGGAAACGAAAGACTTCTTCAAATGTTTTTTCCCTTATTCAATAAAAATACTGCTCAACTTTCCTTTAAAAAAGGAATAACACAGATGCCTATTATATAACAGTTTATGCGGAAACGTAGAAGCCGGTTTCCGCCCAAAAACTACATAAACACGGAATATTTTGTTCAGGAACACCAACTATAGGTTCACAAGCACCGGAACACCTCGAATTTTTTAATAGAAAAAAAATCAGCGTCTTTCTTTAACTCTCTTGATTATGAATACTTTTCAGAAGTAGGTTTATGGATTGACATTTGCTGATCACGTATTGGCAGCATAATATTTTCCGTAAGTAGGAAGAATATGACTACTACGTGAAAAAAAGTCTGATACAAAAAACAACTTTGGAGAGCGGATTAATGTCCTTTATGAAAGTGTACTGGGTTGAACACTAAACTTAAGACGTCTACTTAATAATCACGAATGAGTGACTCACGTAACCCCGCAAGTAGTTAACCTTAACCAGAAAGAATGTGTGCATATGGATTACGTATTATGTGAGTAAACTACATAAAAAAAACTTCTGTCAGCTCTCCATTTGCCAGTCAACAGAATGTGGAGAAATAAACATAAACATCGGGAAAATGGTAGGCTGCTCCCACGCTACCCACGACGTATATCATCCAACGGTTACAGCTACAGCAAAAAGATTGCCTTTGATTTTCCTGAAATCATTGGCCGGCTGCTGCTATTTAAGAAGATTACGCTCCTCAAATTAAGATAAGCAAACTGTCAAATAGGTCACCACAGTCACATTCACGATCTTCGTGCAAAATCAGCATTCACAAGACAAGTTGAGCTGAAATGCGTCGTTACTATGTTTAAACTCAGTCAAACTTAACCAATCTGGATAAAAGTTGTAAACTGTTTGCATAGGTCCTCACATGCAGTATAGGATACAGTATATTTACTGAAGGAATTATATTGCTAAAAACGGCACAATGAACAAAGGGCAAGGCTATATAAAAGTTTCTTGAGTACTGATACGATAATCAATCAGCAAAGTATTAATGATTCGGATGATATTACGTCTCCGGCTCGTATTTGGGAATCATATATCTTGTCATGTTCCAAAAAAACGCCCTGATCCTTATGACGAACAGGAATGGGACGGACGGAGTTTATCCAAGTATTTTTAGCTGGTTTTGACTGACAGTGAGCTGAAGAAATTTGTAGAAAGAGGAGGATAGTGAAAGAAAGAATGGAAAACGGATGCTTTGGTTTTTCGTCTTTTTTTTTTCTCAATCCTATGCCATTTTACTTACAAGGGATGTACCTCAAGATATTTTGATAAAATGTCATGCTTTCACCGGGAATGTTTAGGTACCTATCTAGCTTAG
>JAQGAI010000028.1:0-33517 GCA_034696905.1 Lepidocyrtus violaceus | reverse complement strand
CTGGTAAAAACGTATTGCATAATGAATTTATTCTTGTGAATTTCTAGGTTTTTGGATTGCGTTTTTCAGTTTTTTACCTTTGTCCTCCCCCTCCTCCGTAGAAAATTATTTTTGAAACTAGGTAATTAGATAAAAAAGGATAACAGGGAGGCAGGTTAGTTTGGACGAGCCGAGCGAGGCCGAGACTACCTAGGACCTACTAATTTTATGATGATTCCTTTCTGGATTTTGGTTTTGTTGAAGAATAGAATACCTTACCTTCCAATTACATGACTAGCTAAATTTTAAATGTAGAAAATGGCACGTGCAGAATTAATTTTAATTAATGCGCTGATTGATTGATGATAAAACTGGCATGGCCAGAAATTCATGAAGTTCGTTCGTCAGAAAATGAAAATCATGACATGATATGATATGGGGCACATTGATTTATGCATGGGTGATTGTGGGGCATTGTTAGACCAACCCGCGTGCGAACCCGTCCGTCGCCGTCCCATCTGCATCTAATCTACCTCGTTCATGCACCTGCTTTTTTGACTTGAATGCTCAACATCAACATGAGTTAGGTTGTGTTGTGGGAGTGAAAGTACGTAAAAGTAAACAGCATCGAAAATAAGAGCATCTAATTTCAATTGTTGGTGTAAGTAAAAGTAAACGTAGTTGGAAATAACAACAGTTCATCTCAGCTAGAGTGTCCGGTGAAAGTTGCAACTTGCAAAACTTGTAATTATTTGTGTCAAAGTTGTTATAAAGCGCTTTGCCTTGTAAAATTGTCAAGTTTATCGTTTTGGAACCTCTATGATTTAATGATTTTACGTAAGTTTTCAGTCTTTGCAATGAATATTTTTTAGACAGTCACCAGTCACAGTTGAATTAACATAACCAGTTTAGTCATTAGTCGATCAGCTTTGAGGTGTAATGATAACTTCAAACTTTGCAATTCGAAGCCCTTTGGTTTTACATTTTAAACAGGCATTATTATTGTCACCTTTCAAGCCAGCCGATTTTAACTTTTTTCATCGTTTTTTTTTCTGTCTAGCTTCCGGTTCACTGAAAAGACTCATTGTGACCAGTTCAAATACTCTTCAGCGTATCTTCTTCCAAATTCACTCCAGAAGAAGGACGGTCATCAATTCGAAATTGCAGGATCAAAGTGAGGATACTGCGTTAACTGGCAGCCTTGTCGATATCATGGGTCAACGTCGGAATATGTCAACGTCACCGCCAGCAGTTGACAATAAGGTCAATAGTGGGACTACAGCAGAAACAGCAACGTCTTCAGAACAGTTTCCCGATAAATTTACTCGGAACATTCCAAGAGAACTAAACTTTGTCTCCCGGCTCAATGGAACAACTGGCAAAGTGGAATGGGTGGAGCTTCCGGACGACTATGACTTCCATCAAGAGATCGCTAGGTCTGCTTATGCGGACATGCTTCACGATCATGACCGAGTTAGTCTAGTTTTTTTTAAATTATATGGTGTAATTGATTAGCTTTGATTGTTGATTGCATGTTTTTAACTGTCACTGTTTCAACCGTTCCAGAACATTCGTTACTTCCAAGCCCTGCGATATGAAATTGCTCAGTTGAAATCAAAAGGCGAACCAGCCCATGTCTTGGACATTGGAACGGGGACAGGACTCTTAAGCATGATGGCCGTTGTCTCCGGTGCAGACTCCGTCTTCGCGTGTGATGCCTTCACTCCAATGTTAGAGTGCGCACGAAATGTAGTAAAGAGGAACGGGTTTGAAGACAAAATCAAGTTGATTCCGAAGAGATCTACTGAGCTAAAAGTTGGAGTCGATCTTCCATATCGCTGTAATATTCTCGTGACGGAGGTATTTGATACAGAGCTGATTGGAGAAGGGGCTATCAGTACATTTAATCATGCCCACAAAGAGTTGTTAACGGTAAGGGAATTTGGAATTAGTGCTTTCTTACATCGAATAGTATCAGTTTCGTCTTCATTAGACGAGACTTTTAAGTTTGAACTGTAATTATTTGTTTTATATATTTTTAGGACACCGCAGTGGTGATTCCAAGTGCATCAACGGTCTACGCTCAAGTAGTCCATTCAAAAGAAGTCGCGAAATGGAACTCTCTGCCGGATACCCTGGAACTGTCCTCCCTTAGCATAAAGTTTCCAGTCAAAATAGCGTCTTGTCCAGGAATTCCATCAGTTCAAGACCTCCAACTGGATGCCATTAAACGACCGGAATTTACTCCTCTTAGTCCTCCGCTTCCAATTTACAGTTTCGACTTTACAACACCTAAACCTATCCCGGACAAACGTACGGCTAATTTAAAATTTAAATCAGAATCTGGTGCGGAAGCCAATGCTGTTTTTCTATGGTGGGATTTGGATATGGATACTTCCGGCAATAATGTACTCTCCTGCCAACCCGCATATGTGAAACAAGGACCTTCCCACTGGCTGGAAAAATGTCCAGCTCAGGACGCCGCCTGGAGAGATCACTGGATGCACAGCGTGTATTACATTCCGAGGTCTGCTCAATTAAGCTCAGGAGAAAATGCCGTCCTCAGCACAGCACATGACGAATATGCCTTTTGGTTTGATGTGGTCCCGGAAGCCAAGACAGAGTTGAAGCAGTTTCCGAAACAGCATCCGATCTGTGAATGTGGGATTCATAATCTCATATCCAGATCTCAACTTTACCTGATGAATGACGCCAAAAGATATGAAGCATTCATAACAACTTTCAAGAAAAATATTGTAGCTGGAGAGACAATTTGCTTGTGCATCAGTGATTGTTCCATTTTACCTGTGATTCTAGCCAAGCTGGGAGCCAAAAAAGTATTTGTGATAGAGAGCTGCAAAGAAATTGAAAATGTTAGCAAGGAAATCAGCCAAGTAAATAAAGTGGACAGCAACTTAATCCAGTTCATTCGAAGTGAGGACGTTGAGAATGATTTATCGAATAAACTTGGTGACTTAAAGGTACACATACTAACATGAATATAAATAATATTAATCAATGTTTAATATTATTGATTCCTTAATTGATTGATTGATCATCATAACCTATTCTATATTTCTAAAAAATGGATTTCAAGAAAAAATTGACACAAATGCTTAATTTTCTTGTTTTCAGGTTGATTTAGTAGCAGGAGACCCATACTTTCAAGTTGCAGTCTATCCTTGGAATCATCTAATGTTTTGGTATCAGTTACAATCGGTAGCGAAGTCTTTATCACCAAAAGTTCAGCTTCTTCCAGGGAAAGCCATCTTGCGTTGTATGGCTGTCAATTTTACCCACTTATGGAAAATCAATGCTCCGGTGAAAGTAGCTGCTGACCAGTTTGATCTCACCGACTTCGATGATCTGATAAAGACTTCCTCATCCATTTCTGATTCATCAGTTGATGCACAACCTTTATGGGAGTATGAATCATTGGCGACGTGCGAGCCGATAACAATGTTAGAATTTAATTTGGCTAAGGACCCTGTAAAGTGCCGTTCAGAAGGCCAGCTTAACCTTTCAAATGTAAATATAAAAACGAATGGTATTGCTTTATGGATTGATTGGGAGTTAGATGGCCCCGACGGTCCTACCTTATCAACTGGACCCAGGGAGGAGCCTACTCCCGGTCAAGCAGTGGTCTGGGAAAGGTTCTCAAAGCAAGGTGTATATTTTGTGAACAATGAAGAGTTAAAATCCAATAGTATCAAATATCGGGTTTCATTTGACAATGAAACAGCAGAGTTTACTTTCAGATTTACATAAATTCAAGACACTTATAATATGTTATTATGTAGTATTAAGTTAAGACTTACGGTTGTAATACAATGAAAAATAAAACTGAACACATTCGGTAACTTACAATAAAACATCAATCTAAGAGTACAAATCCAGCTAACTGTAAATATTTTAATTTAAGTATCCATACACGCACAACTCGTGTGGTTATCAAAAGGAATTCGATGATAGGTAGGATCTCCAGTACCCTGATGTACACTTCTGAAGACGATTCTTATCGTGTCCGTATGCACTGGTCGACACTGTTTCGGAGGTGTACAGCAACCTATATAGTACACAACAGCAAAAAAATATTATTTTTCTTCTAATCGATGGAGGTCAGATTTTGATTATTGATTTACAAGCACTATGCATACCGAAAGCAGCTTCACATCGATGCATGACTGTCGCCTGAACATCCCACCGAGAATGAGGAGGAATTTGCGGTGCAGCCTCGGTTGCTTCGTTGAAGTAAACTAACCTCGGTTTAGGGACCCCACACTGCCATTTTGTATTGTGAATGAGATTAACCTTAAATTTTCAGAATTACAAAAATTACTTCTCTGCAAGCTTATAAATATACTTCGGTCAAAGGTCAGTTATGTTATATGGATAAGGTACATAGGGACAGCGTAATTCTTATGCAGATTCTTACATTATTTCTAAACTCCCTCTCCAACTGTGATGTTATAAGATCCAGCTCCCCGCTGGCACTACTTCCTCCTCCCCTATTACTCTGATGTCTAAGCCTCCTCGTCGTTGTCTCTTCTTCCCCACAAATACAATCCAGTGCCAGAAGGAGGGACATCGTTACAACAATCCACGTTAGTCTGTCTCTTTTTCTCAGCATAATCTATTCAGTCTTCTTGACTCCTCTCCTATTACACTGACACATTCGGTAAATTGAATTGTACTTATTAGCGAAACGATTGTTGGCAAAAATTCCCACGAAAGTTTTCGCGAATATTTGTATTCACATTTTTCGGTTTCTTCCGATTTCCCATGTAATCACCAACACATATCACTTGCCACAAAATAGTACAGTTAAATTAACTTGAGGGAAAACTGTTGAGTTTTTTTTTGCGAATTAAGATTCTGGAGATTTGCATTTGAAAAGTTGAAGGTCCCACATTTGCCGACTAGCAAAAAGTTACTGTGCTTCTAGGAGCGGAAAAAATTCGACAATCATTTGCAGTAAACAATAAAATTCTCCACCAGCACATCTTGTTTTTCTGACAAGTGGCTCTCGTTGGCAAACAAGAAAAAATGAGACTTGCTGAAGCTTGCAAATTTTTTTTTCAACATGGACAATTCATTAAAAAAAAGTTGCACTTGAGGAATGGGCCTGTTCCATGAAAACCTGAACGTAGAAAAACGACCTCCGTATCGATGTAACTCACAAAAGTCATGTAATAAGATGATGGTCTCTTCTAGTCTCTGATGAAATGAAGCATAGACCAATCCTGGCTCCTTTTTTATTTCAGGTAAAAATCACAAACAAGTAAGTTTTAAAAAACAAACATGATCCGCAGAGTTCTAGAGCTGATCTACGTTGTTTAATTAGTGGAAGCGTCTGCTGAGGTAAGAAACAACCGTCTACCTTGGCGGAGTACCTTGATCAAGGAATTACAATATTAAAAAAAATGAAAAAGTCACAACTTGTTGGGCCAGTTTTGTATTTATTACACACACGAGGAGTTTATTTTATGACTTTCTCGATCTTGTCGAAAAGATGAAGACGAGAAGCTTTTTTTGATGATCTTGCGTTGCTGCAGAGGAAGAGTTCGCGAAAAAGGACTTTTGTCGTATGAAATGAGATATGTTGGAGTTTTCTTGTAAATTGCAGATATCGTTCGTTCCTTCTTCTATTGCTCAGAGGGGAGACATAATTTATGGAATATTTTGCTAATGATGATGAACGATGATAGGGATATGATTCATTCGTGGAAAGAAGGTTTCAGCAAGTACAGGAGCGTGTGTCGTCTTCTGACTCTGATTCTGATCCTCCTCATCCCGTCTGCGAACGCAGCGAGTGTCCTCCTCTCCTGTTCGATATGATCATTTGATTTAATTTGTGATGGTGTTTTATTTTTTTGTCATCAAAGGCAATAGGCATCCGATCCTCCTCGTCGGTTTGTCGATGATATCGAAAAAGAGTTCCTTGGCACAGCCATGCAAATAATGAATGCATGAATAAATTTTCAATATCTGACAAAAAAAGGATGCCGCCGACGACTGGGACGAGTATATGACATCAATTGAATAAGTTGGCAGTGCAGTGTGGTGGCAATAAGTAAGTAGTAAACAGTATCATAATATAATCTCATAAAGCAAGTAGTAACCAAGTTGAATGTTTTCAGTTTGGAGTTGTCACGTTATCATTGACTCAAAGACACATGCTTCTAGTCCTTATATCATCATTATAATAATCCGATTGAAAAACAGCATTCGACCTCTTCTGTGGTTTTGAGATGGCATTAGTTAGCATCTTTTTTTAAAGAAAAAGTCTGTTTTACAGGATTAAAGGATTAAAATTTTTATAGGAACAAGCGAAAATTCTAGAGCTGTGTGAGGGGATGGGGCATTATGATAAGCTCATTTACTTTCATTCCAAATACCGTAGATTAAGATTACCAGCCTCAGACAATTTATTAAAATGTCACAGTAGCAGAATTTATGTCATAAATAAGCTCGTCAAAGCAATATGACGTCACATTTTACCCTGTACTGTTTACCTTTACTCGCTAATATTTGCACGAGCTTTTCCTGGTAAAGGTAATAGCAATCTTATTTATTGGTAGCCGTTTCGCTGATGTTAATCAGCTCTAATCAAATTACAATTTCTAATGAGATGAATGAGAGCCTTTTCTATCTTTATCAGATTACTAGCGACCTGGGCTTATTTTCAACTGTGTACGCCGCACCTATTTGCAGTTACAAAGCTTTGGGTTCATTTACTCCATGTAGCAAGAATCTAAACGTTTTCTGCAAAAATTACGAAGGGATGCAGGTTGCGGTAGACGAAGAACAGTACAGTGAGTAGCAAAATCTGCTACCTAACTCCATAACCAAGTACCTCCTAAAATATCGAAATGGAATTTTTTGAACTAAAAATAATAATGAAACAATCATCATCATAATGCAAAGCTAACATCCGCATGAGGTCATCAATCATCAAGCCATTGTTATTAGTAGGAGTGAAAATTCTCAGGTTCTTCGTCACCGCATTGCATTGCCACTCGGTGCTACACACATTATACGAAGAAGCGAGACGGCCAGGCCAGAAAGGGTCCCAGTCCCAGAAGATGAACCGTTTCGAGGAAAAGAAGGATACCTGCTGTAAGTAAAGGAAACGTTGGATTACGTTAAAGGAAAGGAATTCGAGTAAATCAATATTTGACGTCCACTCGGCTTACAGGGAATCCCGGAAAACATGGCCAACTCAAAACCAGTTGTTCATCTTCTTAAAATAACAGCAGTCACCAGCAAAGAATTAGCGGCAGTGGGCGAGCGAACTACTTTCTTCTTAGTGAAGAAGTCTCACATCAGTCTCAACGTGTTTGTTTCGAATGAAAATAATATGAATGTTTGTACATCGCAGATTAAAAGAACTAAATCGAAAGTTCAGAGAGTTCATGGAAATGGAAATTGGGATAAAGAGGCTCATTTTTTTTACACAAGGATCTCTTGTTTTAATTGGAATGTAATAGATGTCATCAATACACACGAAACAAGCAGTTTGGATTTAAGCGATTCTGTGCTTTCGAAAGAGATGACAAAGGTCGCCTGTCTTATCTTCAGTGCGAACTGGAAATTGCGGCAACACTCCGGCAGAACATCACTGTTTTATTAGCACAACTAAAGATTCAAATTATTATTATACATATCTTAATATAAATGTTAATAACTTAAAATGTAATTCATTACATTACGCTAAAGTAAAGTTCTCGCCATATTATATGTCAATCACATTAAACAGCCCACATACTTGGAATTCCCAGGTTTTCAAGAAAATGACGAGGATTTGTATAAAATACTTGTACAGATCATTTCATTTTTAGCGTGAATGATTTTAAATGACTGATTGATATGATGATGAAACATGCTACAAATCTCTAAATAACCTGTAAACAGGATTTTTTTGTTCGAATTATATAGTGCAATTGAAAATGATGATGAATGGCAGATTAATTGGTGACGTGCCTACAATATCTAATCAAAGTTTGGGGATATGCACAGTACATGCCAATGAGTTGTATGACCACGAGATGGGGAACATCAATGAATGGCTCTGGCTCATCATTAAAATGTTACCTTGCACTATTATAGGTAGGTACATAAATTATTACGTGAAAATGCTTGTTAAGAATGAAGTGAATAAGGCCCAAGTCCCAACAACGACGTCACTCAACCATGGTCACACACACGTCACAGATAGTCTTGCAAGACCAGATTGGAGGAGCCTGTCGATGTCGACTCATCAACTGAAGAAAAGTTGTTTTCAGTGAGTCTGTTTGTTTTCTTATGATTTCCCGTTGACGTACGCTACACTGCGTTTGCTAAACTTGCTGAGTCAAATTGTTTTCCAATCATTGTACCTGCCTCCTTACTCATTTACTCATTCATAATGAAGCGTAATTTGTATGAATTGCTATTGTTGTAAATACCTCGGCTTTTGGGTTTTTTGCTATCCGGAACAAGCCAAGCTGGGGATGATTAATCCTTTAAAAAAAAATGTTTACGTTTGGCAATCTTTCAAGAAAAGTCCAGTTGGATACTCACGATACAAAAATGGTGAACAGAAACACGCCAAGTATTTGCCAAAATATAAGAGGACCTCTCATTGTATCGTCTTATGCCAAAATGACGTAACGATTGATGCATCTATCTATTGTTTTAATATCTTTGGACTGCTATAGGATGTATGAAATGACTGGAATATGGTGCTCAACAGAATGAAAGCCAACATGTCTCGCTTTGCCCTCGAGTTCTTTCTTAAACAGAAAAAAAATGATCACAAAGTCGCAATTATCGACGAAATAACGTACTTTTATTTCATAGTTTAGATTAGCCAAGGATTGTATTTAAATGCTTTTCTTGAATTCTTATAATTTATTACAAAATACTTGTTTTACTTTCACTTACAGGAAAACTATTATTTTTTTTAATCCAAATTGTATGTAAACTCAATAACCCTCAAAGGTACCCAATTAAAGTGAGGAAACAAGATAACTGCAAAGTTATTTTCAGCACGATTACCCTAAAATGGCACAAAATATATAACTTTGAACTGGTAAAAGTGAAAGGGTCCCCGTTAAAATTACAGAAAGTTGAATGAGGACATTTTTCGAGATACAAATTAGAATAAAATTTTGAATTTAAAAATGAATTATTTTAAATAGCTTTTCTTTATATTGTATTTTATTTTTATCAAGGTACATTTTTACTCATTTTTTGTATCTTTTATTGAATAGGAATGTTGTATTTTGTAGCAATAATTGGCTCCTAGTTTAACCCTAATTTAAATAAAACCTTCATCTAAAATGACTGCGTCTAAAATGAATTATTATAGGTATTTTATCATATGAGCGAGCTCACTAACGCTAACCACGGCAAATATTTATTGTCTCTAAAAAAAGTCTTACAATATATATCGACACTAGTTAAGATAAGGTACGTTACAGGTTAATTAAGATAAAATGTTTAAAATGTTGAATAAAGCGAAATTGAAGGAGGTTAGACATGGGAGGTCTGATGTGTTATGAAATGACCTTATGAATTGGATTCGGATACTTGTGCGAATCCTTCGGGGTTAAGTTTTCGAAACTATATTTGAAAAGTTAACTTTCATTACCTCTCCAATTAAAAGGTACATATTTAGACCTACAGTATGTTTCAATTCTACAAATGTAACTGTTAAAAATCAAGCTCATGAACTATTTATAAAGTTGGAAATATTTACAGTTAATAATTGTTTAAAAATTAGTCAAAACAGGATGATGCGATGGGATTGTCAATTACAATAAGGATTATTATTGGCTAATGGGCTTTATACAATTAAGTCTAAATTCTACAATTTAGTATGAGGATCAGAGTCAGGATCAAGATCCGCGTTAGAATTCGGCCCATCCTCCTCTCCAATTTGTTCTAATGGAGGCTTATGGCTAACAACATGGGAGGGGGACGTAGGTTTCGAATGCGATGGAGACGATGATGGAGTCTCCGAATCTGGCGAACGTGCCCCGCTTCCTGCAGCTGTACTGCTTCCAGCAGCGTTTTCCCCTCCACCTGCCGCCCCTCCTGACTCACTTCTCGGTGCTATGTGTTGTTCAGAGGAAGATCTGCTTCCTTCAAACGTGTCAGTCTCTTCTTCCACCTCCACAATCGGGGTGGCTAAGAAAGTAGAGCCTCTTCTTCCTACTCCCACGCCCACTCCTACTCCCATGGATTGGCCAACACCTGACTCCATGTGTTCTCCTGTACCTCTCTCCCCACCTCCGGTCATCCTCATTTCATAACCGGAGGATCCATCGGAGCCGATGGAATGTCGCGGAGAGTCCATCCGAGCATGGTGTAAGCTCTGGAGAGAACCTCTTCTTGAGCCTGCTGACACTGAACCAATACTATCACGCTTGAAGAGGCCGATCACTGACGGCATTTTAGGCTGTCCTCCAATTCCACCTGTTAAAAGCAACAATAAACATTATTAAGTAATTTTATAATTTTCTTTACTCCAATATCTTCATCTTGAAAAAACTACTTTACTCACCTAAGAATGTATTGGTGGGCGAATTATACGCTAAGTACTCCTTATTGGATGCCCAAGCAGGGAACTCATTCTGCCTGATCGGGAAAATGCCCGCGTCATGATCATCATCCCTCTTCCATGGAAGTACTGAGTCCATCATCGTGGTTGGAGATACGTTACCTAATCAAACGTTTGTTACAATTTAATCAACTTCTTCCACTCTGCTTTATATTTAAAGCTTCTAACACATGAATTTTATACTACATTATTGGATGTTAGAAATAATTAATAAATAACAAGGCCTACCATCCTCATCTCTAATGGTCATTCTACGAGCAGGGGACACTCCTAGAAAAGTTAAAAGGAAACTAAATGAGAAAAACACAGACTATTGCATTTACATAACATTTAAATTAGCATATAATTAAATGCTGTTAAATCAGTAAGTTACTGATACCGATGTTATCAACTAACTATTACATGCAGATATATTATGTACATCACGCAAAATAAAATTATGTAATTGGAAGCTGAACATGATGTTATTCCTTCCTGAAATAAATGGCATGCTGTTAATAAAATAACATCCGGGGCAGTATGATATTCATACAATTATGGTTAGATTATCAAAATTGTTCGAATCCCATAACATAACATTTTACTGTTCCTTCTCGAACTCCTTCCTGCTACCGACAATTAAAAGTTTAACTATTTTTTATCATGCAATACGTGCAACCGCAAACGATCGGTGTGTCTCCTCTTCATATTCCTTTGTTAGTTTGGTTTTATATATACACATCTTTCTGTCTTCCACATTCAAGATGACGGTGGGCTGCTAAAGAGAAAGTTCCGTACTCCATTCCCATGTTGTGTTATGTAAATGTTATGAAATCTCACGATTTCCTTCAGTTATATACAAATTGATTTTAAAACGAAAATCGTTTTATCCAGACAACTCCATCAAGTTTTGAATCTTTTTACGATACTCAATGTTAGGATGAATTTTGGAACCTCATTCTAACCCGGGATGTTAATCTCCTCAATCCCCAAATATATGTAGGTATGTAGTTTGGAATAATTATTGGAAGCGTTTTTGCCGTTTCCAGTTACTATATTGAATGATTGTGTTCTTGGGTTTGGTAGTAGTGAAATGGGGTTTGGTAGTCACTAGTAGTTCTAAAACATCTAAAGGCTTTTTTACACATTGAAACATTTCTATTATGGCAAAAGGGGTGATAATTCTATAGAAAATTTACGGAAACGTGAATTAGGGACAGCGCCATTATTGCCACTCTGGTTGCTGCCGCTATTATTCAACAATATCTGAGCAAGATTCTGCTGATCCCTTCTCCAGGGCAAAGTAAGCTCGGCAATGGTGGGATTATTTGGCTCATCATCGATAAAGTACTTTGAAAAGCGTCTTTGGCCTGGATGCCTGTGGATGGGGTGGGCGTTGTGGGGATACTCCCGTTCCATGAAGGATTTCACACTACTACAACTGGACTGGGACCAACGTCTCTCATTCCAGTCGGGCTTCTGGGAGTCGCCTGCTGTATGGGAATAGGTTTTTATAGACAGATGGGTCAGCATAAAAAATATATGACAAGACAACAGATTTTTTCCTCCTGGACAATCATCGACATATCGGAAAGTAGACCAACTAACTCAATTGGGCCAAGGAATAACTTACTTTACTTCAGATATGATATGATATGATAATGAATACGACACACTCTTATTGTGTGTCATGGATCTAATTTTTACTCCTCGCATTCCCCACTTCCTGCTTTCTCCTTGCTAGGTTTTGGCTTCAGGATGAGTCTTTTACGAACATGTTATTAAAACTGGTGCATTTTCATACAAATATTTACTCCCTACTACTACAAGCTAAACTTACTTTGACCGCCTCCCGCAATAAAGTAGATTCCCACATCGCCTTCACCACCTCCATCTCCTCTGCCTTGCATGGTCTCGCCGGACATGCTGAACACGGGGTTGTCGTACTCTAATTAGAACAAAACATACATCCGTCATCATCATCATCTTCAAAGTAGTGTAAAATTACGGTACATATTTACAATAATGACCACCGTCCGCTCTAAATTAAAACGCAATCAAGTGGAAACCCAATTCTGGTTGGTATTTTAAGCAAGTCATGTGAACCAAATCAAGAGAACAGCGAAACAAAAAGAAAGCACAATGTAAAATTATGGCTTGCAAGATGCAAAGTTTCTTTTCAATTTACCTTCGCCACCATCCCCGTAGCTAACCCGTCCATTGACATACGGGCCATCCTTGCCCACATTTCCAGTGCGTCGGGCTTTCAACCCAGGTCTCACGAAACGCTTCACATTCATTTGCTGCCGGTAGCTGGGCTGAGGTGCTGGTTCCGTACCCAGGTCATTCTCATTCACGGCATGTCTGCTGTAGCTCAGTCTACGATGCTATTATACAGGAAATAAAAAGGACAATTAGGTAAACTGATAAAGCCACGCCATGCATGCAATGATGCATTCAAATAGTATGAAACTTTTCCGAATGATCCTTCTATAAATGAAACGTACTCTTCGTGCTGGCTTATACAACTCCTCCGCAAGAAGATGATGAATCTTTGCATCGTTCATATCCTTCCGTGACATGCTGTACTCAAGCTCTTGCAGGTCGAAATTCCAGTTGTTCGCATCGAATGTAGTATCACCGGAACTGCAAAAAAAGAATTTACCAACAAAAGTAAATATTATGCCGATGCTGCGTTGTTATTTTGAATATTCGGAAAAAGTTAGGTAAGTATGCATAAAAATAGAATACAACACATGCGATCACCATTCCATTTTTACATTATACCCGTAAGGCAAAAATAGACATATTTTCATTTCCCCATTTCTCACTAAATTCTCATTTTTATTGTAATGTGAAGTGAGCAGTTTTATGGACTAGAAGAACTCTAAACGCGAAACCTATCTTTTTACTTCCTGCTCCACGGTTTATTCAACCTCCCATCACTTTCTTTTCATCATTCCATAAAAGGCTGTTTGCTCATAAAAAAAAGAAAATACGCTCAAATGTGCAGTTTTGATGATGGGATGAGAATACGGGGTAGCATTTAAGGATCGTAAAAAAAGTCATAAACTGGCTGTGTTTTTATACATGATCATTTCATTTCCCATTCTTTTCACAATTCACCGAACATGCTTCTTCACAATAATCTGCTCATTTTCGTCGATAATTGTGAGAAATTATTATTATTATGTATCGACATCGACAGAAAGCGTAGATTTTGGGACTATCTTTTAGACAAAGGGAGTTTTTCGATAACTTGATTATCAGCTTACCCTCCAGGTACGTTATTAGTAGAGTTATAATTTCTTATGAGTTCGGCCATCGACTCCGCATTCAATTTGTTCATCTGCAAGCCGCCATTCATAGGAGCCATCGGGTTTCTGTTCATCATATCCATCGCATCTCGCATTGCCAGTTTGGAGAACGTCTCCAGAATTTTGGGCTCCGATCCTTTCAAATCTCGGATGAGACATGGTCGAATGTAGGCGTTGTCGAATTGCTTGAATCTGAAATAATTTTACCAGGTGGCATTCCGTTAGCATCCCACGTGAATATGCATTTCAATAATTTTTAATTTTAGCATTTAAAATAGGTATGTAGCTTACTTATCCCTCAGTTTGTAGTGACCAACTTGCCCCACAATACTCTCCAGCACGACCATCGTATGATCCATCAACTAAAATAAAAATCATAGAATAATGGAATCATATAATTAAAGCACCTGGGTTCAACTTAGGTAATTAACTTTTGTATAAAAATAAGAACTCCATTCTTTTTCATTCAGATAATTTTAATTAAAATATGGTCATGCGCAATAATGCATAGTTAAAATTTAATGTTTCCTTACCCTCTCGTGAATTCTCTCATTCATTGTTGGCTTACGCTTTTCCGCCCGCTTCACTTTCAGCCACACAACAAGCGGTTTGATTGTTATCCCCTAATTGGGAAGAAAAAAAAATATGACAAAAGTCAAATTAAGAATTAGTCATAATAGTGAACATGAACACTTCATTCATTTCATTTCAATTGAAAGTTATTTTAATCCTTAACAAAAGCAACCTCGAGTAAGTAATCATTATCAAGATGAAGTAAGAAAGAGTATTTAATTCTAGGTGAGATCTTCCTCCTCCGTCCCCCTTTTGTCCGCTAATTGCTAAAGCGTGTTGAAATGCGCATTAGGGGAAAAAAAACTTATGTGGACGGACGGTGGAATGATAATGATGACAATGCAAGATTAGCCTGTTTTGTGCCTCACGACGATGTAATGCACGATCCCAATTACTTTTTCATTTCAAACTTTTTTCTCTCTCATCAATTTCGTCAACAAAAGCAAAAGTAAAGAAGTTGGTGCACTCCAGTTTGCAAACTTTTTCTCCCCCAAGATTTCTTACTCACCTGAAGAAACACGGTGAAGTATATGACTGCGATTGTGGTCGTCACGAACATTTTCCTAAGCTTGTCTTCCTTTTCAAATTCATCCACAGTCTTTCCTCTCTCCTCCGTTTTAATTAGAAGGACCAACGCAAAGGCCACAGCCCCTCGGAGCCCTCCATAGGACATGACAAACTGATCCACTCTCCCGAGCTTGTGTAGTCTGAATTTATTGGCAAGAGCGGAAAGGACAATTGTACCTAAATAGTAGATTTAAAAAATGTTATATTTAAGCAAAACCTCTTAAAGTCAGCAACTCTGGTGGGGATCAAATATTTTATTGATGAATTACCGATGATCCGATAAACTGTGCAGAATAAAATGGTAAACAGGATGAACCAAACGTTGGCATTATGCTCGTCATGAATCGTGGAGACTCCAAGAAACATGAAAATAATCGTCTCAGCAGAACTGCTCAACATTTTCATAGCATATTTCACAGTTGTATTTGACTTGTGGGAGATGTTGGCCTGCACATAATTCTTCATTGTGATTCCACAGAATGTCACCCTGTCAAAAGAAAACAAAAACATAAATGTAATTAAACTGATTATTTATTATATCATCGTGACTTATGGTTAAGCTATTTCATTTTCCTACCTTCGCGCTTCGTCCAATAAAATGTTTCATAAAAAAACTTTCACGTTTTATCAAATCATAAAAGCAGAATAATGAATTCAGTCTATTAAGCAAATGAATGTCAATGAGCCCAAAATTTCCATGATATGGAGATTAATCACAAATCTATTTGTTATCCTATCTTATCTTGACATTCTCGAAAAATTTCCTTCATAAAAGCAGTCAGTCAGTGTCAAAGGAAACACATTTCATTTCCTTTCAGATGTGTTGAGATTTCTTGCCTTTTTTAACGGCCGCGACAATGACGGCAAACGATAATCAAAAGCGACAAATCTTAGAATGATTTAGGTAATCTTTTTAATTTATTAGGTATTATTATTCCTTTAGCAAATACTTTTGCCGTCTGCTCCGGCTATCTTTAACCCTGCCAAACCTTCCACGGACATAAAAAGTTCTTTATCAAGATGACTCCAATTTTACGTCTTCATAATTTGTAAAATAAAGGGCAACAAAACCAAAATGTAAAATACTGTAAAATAATTTGTCCATTCTTTTGTGATGTGAACAATGGAAATTCTTCGTATTCCAACTCATCTTCCTCCCTGTAGTAGAGTAGATTTCATTTCATGTCTATCCCCCAAAAATTCATTTATATTAAAGGATGATGATTTCGGCAAAGAATATATCGCAAGCAAATATAGAGCCAAGTTTGTACTTATGCGAGCATTTTTGACATTATCTGATCTACTCGCAGCTCTGTATGTAGTCATTTATTTTCAATGAAAAAAATACAGATTTTTTTTTGTCGTTTATTGCACCGACGACACCACCTTGCACAATAACTGCAGGAACGCACCTGTTTGCATTGCTCTTTAACAGTTTATCATGTACATTAGCAATTCATGTTACATTGTATTCGCCTATAAGAAGAGACGTTCAAGGCAAATGCAAATCCCTAAAGAAAATACTATTTACTCTTGAGCAGTACAAACTAATTCATTCACATCCATCATATCCATCCTCAAAGCATTTAATCAGCCTATTAATTTGATGGGGGAGGTAATCATTTTGTAATAGTTAGCGTGAAAAGCGAATCTGATTTCGTATTCCGTACGCCCCATAACCTGCCTTTTGACCTTTGTGCATTAGTAGATGACTTCAGATGAAAAAAGTGAAGCATTAGATGAGGTAATAAAAACTATTCGTTTTTTAGGAGATAAACACCAAGTACATTGGCTTCTTTGTGTTGAACAATTTTTTCATAAACAAAAACATTCTGAAACAAATCACGCAAAAAATCATTATTATTTTTCATATTTTATCCTTACGCCAAAATCCCGGACATGTGGAACGTCTCCGCACAGAGGAAAGACAGGTACGCCATGACGAAAATGAAAACAGGCTCAATCACTCTGACATGGTTGGTAAACCTTGTCACAAATCCAGTCAAAAATCCCCAAATAATACCGATCGCAGTTCCGCCCAGCGCGACAACAGGGAAGGAGGCAACCCCTTTCACAACCTCCATCGGTGTGATTCTATCTACTCCCATCTTAGCATAGTCTTCAAACATGTGGTAGAGGACCTACGTTAACATAAAATAAAATATAACAATTGCATGCAATAAAAATCCCGTGTAATATTTTGCAAAGCATATTTGCATAATCATGTGTGAGGAAGGTCAAGTCAAGCCATCTTCAATTTTTGCATGCAATATGGATATGGATGTGTGTACTGTACAGAAGAGCCTAAAATAAGATGAGTGCATTATATAATCGTGACCAAACCTGTACCTCAAGTGCCTACTCCAATTGCTCATATATGAGAAATTAGCCCATTTGCAGGATAATTTACCGCCTGCACAAAAACCTGCTCACTCTTTATTCTTAGCGTGTCAATAATATATTCACGACAGTTAATTCACTAATGTTTGATTTGTCAGATGTGCCATCAACAATAATTTCTGTCGGGGAAGGATAATTTATGGATATAGAAAAAGGTTGTATTTTTGTAAGCGATCGTGGCGTCGTAAATCACGGAATATGTCAAATACTCCGCCATATGCGTGCTGAACTGGGGCGAGTGCTTCTTTATTTAGCCTAACAAAATGTATTCATGATTCACTTGTCACATATAATATGTAAAAAATAAAGTACTTTAAGCCTTAAAAACAATTCGCGAAAAACTGTCAGTCCCCCTTTTTTATAGTTCTTCTTCCTTTTTTCAAAGCATCAAGTTCATGATGCTGGCCCTGATAAAGGAAGCCTCTTTTGATAGAAGAGAAGGGAGCAGTAAAATATTCATTATAAATGAGAGAAGGCAAACTGTTTCGTTAACCTTTCAAGAATGTATGAAATTGAATCGAAGGTATTTTTGTGCAAAAATTTCAATCTCACCAAATAAATATTTGCACATATTTTCCGTATTACGGAATTTTCATGGTCTGAAGGAGGTAGTTTTTTTTACAAACGAGAATTAAATGGAATTTACATACATTAAATATCATTTGTCCCGGATCAATGTCAGTGTCATCAATCGTAAACCGTTTAAAACGCAAAGTGGACGCCTGATCGCTGCTCCCATAAAAGACATAACTTTTGTGACTGAACAAGTGAAGAAGAACCACAACATCGTCATTCGATTAACTTCCAATATTGTTACCTTGTATTTAAGCCACATGAATTATGTGACATTGCGTAATGGATAAATGAATCCTTTTGCCTTCAGATTTCCCCAATTACATCTTGGGATGAGTGTATTAAATGCATCACATTTAAAAGTCCAATTAAGATACACATACTTTCCAGGAAGGTAATAAGTTACAGATCAGCAATTACGGGATAGTAAAATGAAATTCAATCAAATCAAAACCATGCAGCGTCCAATTTCAATTAAAAAAGTCTGAAGGAAGAAAGCAATTTAAATGTTTCGGTCTGCTGGTCCAATATCAATTTTTTAATCAGGATTTTGTTCTTGAAGGATGCATAAAATTTTATTACTTAATTTGAAGATCTTACTTAGGCCATTCTAAATAAGAGTCATATCATATTGCAAATGAGACAAGACAATGATATCACATCATATCAGATATCAGTCACGACGACGATCACCATCACTAAATGGGAGTAAATCACAGAGGCTCGCATTTTCCTCTTCGTATTTTAAGCTTGACTAAAGTAAGCTGCTGGTGGGGAACTCACTGTGCATAATTATCCTCCTGACCTTAATCTAACCAACATTAAAATTAAAAGGCATTATTTCCATCTTTTCATCAGCAGCACAACCCTGCGTGGAGCGAAAAGCGACGTCCATGCGTACGTATGTTCCATCAATGTTCCTTGCGGTTGCGTCTTGGCAGCATCAATAATTGCGTTAACCACATAGTACGTCGCCCAATGGAAAAACGGTGATGTAATAAGCGAAATAACATTGTTTAAATGATATGATTACGATTTTTTCTAGAACATTTAATGGCCAAGTTGACTATATGTAGGCACATTCATTCCTCCTTTCCCCCTTTGGATTACGACCTACCTGTCTTCCTTCCTTCCTATCATAATAAAATAATCTGTGGAAGGTCCTTGAGTCCATTATATGCAAATAGCCATTCTTCCATCTGTCTCAACTTGAAATAGTTTATTATTATTATTACGATTAAAATGATAATGGCTAGTTTTTGTTGAGGTGACTTGTCTTCAGCATCCTAAACATCAATCTCCATTTTCATAGCATGACACGCATGATTAGTTAGGCTATGAGCTCATCTCAACATCATCATCCATCCCAACAATAAAAAATATTTCGTCTTGAGTTGGCCGTTGGCCACAAAGCTATATAATGAAATGTGGCCAGCCACGCCACCGTTGATCATGGTGGTCTCCTTCAACTTTCCCAAAGGGCTATAGGGCTTCACCTCCACCATGAAATACATGCAAGGGAGCAGTTGACAATTATAACAATGGGAGTTGGGAAAAAATACCCTGCAACATTTTAACTGTAACATAAAATCTTCTACATCAATCAACTATATATCGTTAAAGAATGGGCTATAAACAGGATGTTAACTGTCAACTTTTTTTGTTGAAGGTTTTATATTCTGGACGTGTGCTGTGGAGGGGATGACGATAATGACTATTTATAATGGTAGAAAATCCTTTTGGCACAATACAATGTGCTGAGAGATGGATGACATTCAGAAACTGCCAATTTTATTACCATGTTACATACATAAGTTACGATCATCCTACTCTGCAGTGTCCAGAAGGCACCGCATCGCCAGGATTGTAAAAGATGAGATGAGGTAAGAAATTAAATTAGCAAATAAGTCTCTTGATATGCGTCCGATGGTATGCGTCTATTTTTAACCATCTCCTGATGATATTTGCATGATTAAGTGGAGTGTGAATTTGTTTTGATTTGACCATAAACCCCTTCTACCTCCTTCAATATGAAATTCGCAAATGCAAACGCATTAGCTCACGACCTTCATGAATGGAAATGTCATTGTGTTTGGAATAAAAGCTTTATAAAATCTGGAAATGTATACGTACCATTTGCGCAAATATGGATTTTTTATGTAAGGAGCAATTAATGCAACTGACGATTTTAGTGGGAGGATTTGATAATGATCCAAGAACCAACCTGCAGCAATGGATTTTATGATGACAGTGACGGTGGCGATGATGACTTGACAAGAAAATAAAATGGAGGAGAGAGAAGCTTTTTTTGCACTTACCACAGTGACAGCGTCATTCAAAAGTGATTCTCCGAACACAACAATGTACAATACTTCGTTGACGTGGATTTCCTCGAAGACGGCCAACACGGCGACAGGATCTACGGCGGATATCAGGGCGCTGAATAATAGGGTGGGGAGGAGTGTCAACTCCACATCCTCACCGAAAATGTTGGTGAAGCCGAGACCATAGAGAGACATTCCTTTAAAGTAAATGGAGAACATATAATTATCATTATCTATTTGAAAAAAAATTGTGGTTTAGATTTTTAGATATACATAATGACGTAGTGGATGGCTACTGCTTAAATGTCTTCTATCTTGTCCTACAGCCAATGAGCCATCGTCCTTCACAGCATTTTACAACCAGCAATTTGTAAATTAAGGAGCCATACTGTTCATCATCTTGTACATCTCACTTGCAATGAAATTCCATCATTTAAACTAAACTGTGATTGTTGACGAGTTGCTCACATAACATCCCTCTCAGAATACTAATTAGCCAAAAGTGACTCCGTGTGGCATTTCATTGAGACTAATCGTCTTGCATGCTAATAAATCCGTAATGTCCACACTCAAATATTTACTTTAATTGTGATCTCGTAGCTTACCAATGGAGAATGTATTCCAAATCGTCCCAATCACAGCGAACAAGAGGATGGTTCCAAGATTATTGAAAAACAAACGATTTGGCATGAAGTACCCAGCGTCCAGGATGATTGGAGGGAGCATGAATTGGAAGAACGTCTTTGGGGTGAGGGGAGACACATGGCTGACATTAGTGTGGAAGAGTAGGAATCCGATCACGCAACCCACAACAATGAGTAGACACGACTCGGGAAAGATGTGACTCAACTTGGGTGCCATGTGGAAACCTGAAACAATCAAATTGTAAAAACAAAATTATACATTAGATAATCAAAAACTCACCACTCAATTTCAATTAAACAAGAGATTCAAGATTTTTTTTATTAATTTAATGTGACCTGGCATTCATTGCCATTTTAAATTATAATTTCAAATCAAACTACACAAGCCGCATACATGAGTTGGGTGGGTGGGCGGCAAGTATGGTCGTGCGTGAGCTGATGATTATTGAATAAGCGGACTTGCAGCAACAATTAACTGCAGTTCTTTATTATTATAATGAGGAGACAATAAATTATTCCTTATTCTTGCTAACTTTCATTAAGGATGAGAGTACCTGCATAAAAACGTGTCCTCAGCCTATTACATCATACCTATCATGCTTTACTCTGTCAAAATGATAAATTGCCTAAAACATTAGAGATGACATTGTTGGAATTGAAAATTGAAATAGTCGTGATATTGTTTAAGCTGTCCCTCGACCTGGAAATCATTTCGTGGAAGGTAATATTCTGGGTCAGGGATATGGGCTTGTGCTTCATTAATCATACAACTTCCTATTTTAAGGTTACGATGAAATGAAACATGATGCTTTTATAATTCTTTACTTCAATTAGCAATTAGCACCTATGAATTAGTGTTAGCAATCCGTAATTCTTCCCTACAACTAGCGATATAAAGATGTAAAAAAAATGTCGGGAAAAGTCAATATTTTCATAAAAAATATTTCCCAAGTTCTCTGCCACCGGCCTTCCATTGAGAAGCGATGGATCGATAGTTACATAAAGCTAGCTCATATTATTCATTAGTTTTATGAGCTTCTTATTAAGTTAATTGAAAGTGTAAATCTAATCGATTCATCATCATCATCCTTGAACGGAAACTTTTTGTATTCTTTGCCGGCATCATCATATCACCCTATCGTCAATGCAATGACAAGTTTAATCAATTAGAGTGGGATTCACACGATTTCCAATCCCAATACAAAATACAATCCTTACATGATTAATACGATAGCATTTCCGCTACAACATATATATCCCTCTTTAAAATATGTATAAGAGCGAGAGTGTAATATGACGAGATTCTATAAAGGAAAGTTATGTTAAGCTCATTCCAGAGAAAATCCTTGATCTTGGCGGAATTTACGTTTATCGAACAAAAGGTTTTCATTTCATTTACTCAATTGCAGTAGACGATGATGGAGCTCAAGTACAGAACGAGCAGAAGTTATGAAAATTAATTAAAACGTTCATTCAGCATTTGCCAAGGAGTTGATGTTGATTGTGAGCACTTTTCCCACTAGACCAATACATACCACTGAGAATAAAAAGTACTCCAACTTTGCTCCAACTAACTCCAAACAATCCAATCTAAAAGTCCAAGATCAAACGTGAGGTTACTCAAGTCACTGTGAATTCATCTTTGGTACGTGCTTACACACCATCAAAAGCAAGCAAGCACTTACCTTTCAATGCAGAACTGTCCTTGCTCTTGCTCCTCTCTTAATCATATCAAGCCATAGTCATTCGATCATGTACCTCCTCCTCCCCCTAATGGTTTAAACTAACTACAGCCTACCTCTTTACTTGACTAAAAGTTAGCCGGCAAGTTGCTGCTGCCTTATCAAGATACGTTTTTTACAATTTATTTGGTTGGATTTTTTTTGTTGAATGCTGCTAATTACTTATAACCTACTCCCATATCACTGTAAATAGATGCGATAAAAAAATTGAGATAAAATAATTCTCCAAGCTCATACGTAATACTTGCAGCGATTGATTAGCGATTTATTATTCACATCTAAATTCCGATCCTCCTACATTCCATTGCTAATCGGCCATGACCATGTCCAGTCATGTTTTGAGCTGATATTAGTTCTATCATTAAGATTTAATTAGGGAAACACAAACATCGGAGATGCAATTTACACTGAATGTTCCCATAAAATAAAATGACTCAGGCGAAGACACTTGCTGAGAGTGAGAGGAATGTTTTATAAGTCGATAGCGAAGCTGCTATAACACAGCAAAACATTTTTTTCCTAGCTTGTTTTTGAACGTTGCATACAAATTGCAATTTCCTCTAATCTATTATATAAAGTCCTTATTGAAGTGACCGGGGCGATTCTTACTCGATGGCCCAGTCAGAGTGCATACTTTTAAATGGAACTTTTCAACATCAAAATTAAAAGTAGTACTTTTGTTTTGCACCAATTATTTAAAAACTACCAAACCAATTGTCGTAATATTGGTTTCTATGAATTCGCAATCGGTTGCAGGGGTCGGGAAACGGGTCTGTAAAGCTGGATTTTGCATATTTCACTGATAAATATTCGCAAAAACTGGAAGCAGCAGTTTTGGTGAATCCTGTTGAAGGCAATGGAAATATACATATCATATTTAGTTGAATAGGCAGCCTGAAAATAGCAGGCGACAAGAATCTCCGTTTCTTCTGCATTTCGCTAATTCCCATTTGAAAAGTTTGTTACTGCTTAATAATATGATATCACACGTCACATCGTCAATGGTTGTCACAACGTCAATGGTTATCACATGGTTGTCACATCGTCAATGGTTGTCACAACGTCAATGGTTGTCACATGGTTGTCACATCGCCAATGGTTGTCACAGGGTCCATGGTTGTCACATGGTTGTCACATCGTCAATGGTTGTCACAACGTCAATGGTTGTCACATGGTTGTCACACGGTCAATGGTTGTCACAGGGTCAATGGTGGTCACATGGTTGTCACATCGCCAATGGTTGTCACATGGTTGTCACAGGGTCAATGGTTGTCACGTGGTTGTCACATCGTCAATGGTTGTCACATGGTTGTCACAAGGTCAATGGTTGTCACAGGGTCAATGGTGGTCACAGTGTCAATAGTTGTCACATGGTTGTCACATCGTCAATGGTTGTCACAGGGTCAATGGTTGTCACATTGTTGTCCCATAGTCTTTTGTTGTCACATGGTTGTCACAAGGTCCATTAGTGCCCTATGGTTGTAACAAGGTCCATTGGTTGTCACAAGGTCCATTAGTGTCACATGGTAGTCACATGGTTGTCACATCGTCAATGGTTGTCACATCGTTGTCACATCGCCAATGGTTGTCATATGATTGTCACATCGTCAATGGTTGTCACATTGTTGTCACATCATCAATGGTTGTCACATCGTTGTCACATGGTACATTGCTGGAATCCCACAGTTGTCATTTGGTTGTAGCAAGGTTGGCGCACAGTTTTCTGTGTCGATTGTTGGTTGTCACATGGTTGGCACTGCGCCGTCGACTGTCACAAGGTCCATTGTTGTCACATGGTTGTTACAAGGTTGATCGCTGTCGTACTGTTATGTTGTAACTGTCCAGTGTAATCTCAAAATAATGTTACACCGTCTATTCAATATGGACTTTATATGATAGAGTACTAGATGCTTATGACCCGTCAGGGTCTTTCACGGTCAATCCTAGTTCATAATATCACCTGGATATAATAATTCTATCCATCGATATGAGCTTGTACAAAAAAAAAGAAGTAGGTTAGCACTGATGATGAGCCAGCAAGTATGAAGTGGTCATGGAAAGAAGAAATAGTTATCATTTTTTTTGGAAGAATGTTGATGATGCTGATGATAATGTTGATTATTTGGATGAGCTTAAACTTGAGAGATCATAATCGGCTCTCACGTCGTCCTCCTCATCATTATTCTTATCCTTGGAATCCCATCAGCAGCCCACTAGAAAAGAAGTGAATGAGTTCAACTCAACTCAATTCAATACACTGTCAAGGGAGTCCATTGTCATAAAAGTGGAGGGAGAGGGAGATGATGGTGATGTGATGATTGAACAGGAACTTCCTACTTTATTTTATTTTTTGCGGAGAGAAGCACAATTCAGATTCGGGAAAAGGAAAGCTTGCCTAGCAGTTAATTTGTTTTGTTCCAACAAGTCAACTAAATGCAATCCACTAGTTATTCGAGTTTGAACCCATGAGCACATGGCCCCATTAAATGTACCTACCTAACAATAAGTGGACTATTTTAATTACGGAATAAAAATCCTTGTTGGACCAGTAGAGTGGACTGGGCTGCACGCATATGCATGTTTTGTTATGGATTATCATCACCTCTAAAAAATTAACATAGGTCAAGCCTCTTCACACGTTCCTCCACAAACAAACAAACAAATGAATACGTCCACACCTGTACTATAGATACATTGCATTGTACAGTTGTTCGTGTGCCCATAACAGCATAATAAGCATAGCACGCTACTTGTGTAGTGTACCGTGCCCGTAGTTATTTGTCTCCAGTCACCATGACACCGGTGCGTGCTATGTGCAAGCAACGCAATTTCTTTCCACACATTAGAATCACATCGCGAATTTCATTACTCATTATATTATAGATCTAGCTTTCCCCAAATTTTGCAAAACAAAAACAAGACCTTTCTTTTTCCCCCGCTGTTTTTAAAAAAAGCTCAATCAAGTTTACATTTTAAAGTTGGGAGGCAAAAGGAGGAAATTTTTCCCGTTGTATGTTAAAAAGTTCTGGTGAAGGGATGATGTCGGAAGTGGAGTACCAAAATGAAGGAATATTAATTAATATTAATACAAACGTGATGAGATCATGTGATGATGATGATGATGATGGGAAAGAACTATAAACCATGTTAATATTATTCCCTTGTTGGGGATGGGAATAGAATGGAAACCGACGTGTTCTACTTATTTCCTCCTCCTCCTCCTCCAACTCAAATCCAACATTTCATTCCAACAACTTTACTTTCTCCCACTGAGTTTGACAACTGCGGTGCTTCCGCTTCATTTTCCACTCAAGTATAGGTAAGCACTATTGAGAATCCACCTTTGGCGATGAAGTCACCAATGAAGGATGATGATGGCAAGGATGTTATATCTGCTTTCTCCATGACTGTATGCAAACAGCCTTCAATGAGCACGTCATTTCACAAAAAAAATAACTACACAACTTCATCAGCCTTCCTGGCAATAAATAAGTCTACTTCTGTACTTCAGCATTTGGGGGTAATAATCCCCAACTCCCTCAATTATCAAAACTAATTGCCACTCTCCCCATAACAAATATAGTTTCCTCGTTAATTGCCTATTAAAAGTAAAGTATTCCGGCAGAATGTGTGAACAGCATAACAAGCACATAATAATGGTAATAATATTTTCTATTTTGAGCATGACCCATTTTAGCCACATTCCAACAAATATGATTTGCTTTCCGAGTCCCCACCTGCCACAGCCCAATTTCATTTTATAAAGCTGACAGACACAAAAGTGAACAATCAAAAATCTTTTTTAGGATGAAAGCTCCGCATAATTCTCTGATCCATTTTGATCCACCCTACCAACGCAATACCTTGGAAGTGACAAGGGAGTCCCCAGGAAATCAGTCAGAATGGGAAGGGAAGCGTTTCAAAAGGATCCCGAACAAATAAAGGACTTTTTTTATTAGAAATGAAAATATCCAAAAACCTGACTTACTTAAAAGCTTTCCTTCACCGGGAGGGAAATCAAATGGGAGTTGGTGAAAGTCGGTTCGGAATAAGAAAAAAGGATGTCTCACAATCAGAAAGGTTGTGGGAAAAAGGTACATTAAAAAGCATACAGAAATAATTTGCATCCAGTCATATCTCTCCCTAGGAGAAAAACTGGGCGAGTGAAAGCCATTTCCTTTCATCTTGGTTGTTTTTTTTTCGTTGAAATTTTCTAAACGCAGATCTGTTTTTTGTAGTATTAACCAAGTCGTGCTTGAGCTCAATGAAATGGTTTTCAAGAAAATGGGATCTTATTATCCCTCTCTCATACAAAAGTATGAACATGGAAGGAGAAAGTAGGCAAGACGTGGACTTTGATGGAAGAAACTTTTGTCTATGCTTGTACGCATCTAACTTATACTTTCTCTTTTCTCATCTTTATCTTGTCTCCTCGTTTGTAAAACTTGTTATTCCGTTCCCCCCTCAGTCAACTTTGAGTTTTTGGAGAAAGATGAATCAGTTTAGAGAGGGGAGGGGAGGAGGACATGAGGACAAGACATGTTTCCCTCGTGCTTGACAAGGCCCACAAAACTACAGCAGGGAAAGTATGTAAAAGAAGAAAGGAGATGAGTAAAAGTTACAAAGAGAAAGTTGTTGTCTTCCCATGCATAGGTTTTTGCTACCATTTGCATCTCTCATATCGTCACATCTTAATTTGAAGATCCGTATAATTCACGCACATTAAACTTAAATACATTTAAGTCTACCATTTGTTATGCTGGTGAAAGTGGAATGGAGAAGTTGATCACTTCAGTTTTCCCATTTTATTCAATCAGGATAAAGAAACTATTCATTTTCCTTTTCATAATTAAGCCATTTTTCAGAAATGGGAATATATCCAACGGAGAAAGTGTTCTTGGGAAGAAGCAAAAGAGTGCCAACAACAAACGTCATTGTTTTTTTTCTTTCCCATTTTTCCAGCTACTTTCCCTCTCTTTCACTTTATTCAATCGGCTTGGAGGAAACTGATTAGGAAATCCGGTTCTTTCTTCCTCCCTTCTTCACTTCTTCACTAACCATATTTTATGCCTCATTGAGTAATAACCGGGGAAGCGATGATGATGCATGGGCCAAATTAGTGGATGGCTATATGCACTCCATTTTCTCCTTAATTTAATTTACGTAACTTTCTCCTCCGCCCCCGCTCCCTCAAAACGTTAATGTCCAAAGTTAATAATAATTGTATTACAAATTACAAAAGGCTACTACTCTACAAAAGGTTAGTAATAAGTTTGGTTAGAAAAAAAGAGGAATAACTTACTGCACGTCAGTATGCCACCCACGTAGGATATTTTTTTATCAGGTCACATGATTCATTCAGGAATAACTTGGAGTTTTTTTTTGCAATGGCGCTACGTTACGCGCGGCAACATTACATGTTATTATTTTGCTTGTTAGAAAGGTGGCAGCGCGGTGCGGTGTTATTTTCGTTAACAGCAATAAGCTAATTGTTAAAATGATTTAAATTAAAAATTTTTGGGGGAAATGTTTTTTTTACAAAAAAAATACATTTTTAAGGCCTATGAGATGAGCATAGAGTTAGTAGAGTACAAAATTCGGTTAAAAGAAACTGGATGATTTTGATTTGATGGTGATCCGTAATTAGCGTTAGTTGATGTATAGGTGTGAAAAAACTCAATTCAGTTAAGTTATACAACCATAAATGATTTCGTACACTTTGCTGAGACCTTGGAAGATTGCTGGCTATTGGAGAGAAAATATTTTTTAATTTCAAAAATTTTGCAAAAAGTTTACAAAAATTTACGCTTTGCGACCACGATCCCCACTCAATAGAAAAGAGGCACATTTGAGATGATCCAGTAACATGGCTAATTTTATTTTCCAATAAGAATTATATTAATGATATTACACTGGCTCCAAAAATACACTGAACGATGACATCTTTTTTTTTCTGTAAATTTCATTAGATTTGGAGGTTCCAGCTGTTAAACTTGAAATTCACTTAAATCACCGGGGCAAATAAAACATGGGTTAAACGAGAACAGATGGTCAAGACAAAGTGGCGCCGTCTCACCATTCCCATTATCATCATGATAACTGCAACAGACGAAGGAAAATTATAACTGGATTTGAAGTGCATTTACAGCTACTCCATACCAGAAAGTAATTTACGGATTGCACAGCCATTCCATTCATTCCACATTTGTATTGTGTGTTGCTCTTGCCCATTCATTTCCAAAAACGGATAAAATGGGGATTGGAAATGAAGAGCCTTTAATTATAGAAACTCTGGAATTCCAGCTGAGCAAGCACTACATTCACTTTAAAAAAGTTTTTTTTAATGTACTTCAACTCTAACCATTAGCTGTTTAAAATGGGATCCCATTTCATTCAGAGACAATGTCATTTTATGCTTGTGCGGCAATCGCGGAACGCTGAAATTGGCGTGGGAGTATCGCAGCGTAAGTTAGGCGCCAACGGCAACGAGGGGGGCAATTTCACAGACGAGACGATTTGCTATTTTTCTCCCTAATTAGTTTTCTTTAGTAATCACTGATGAGGAGGATCTATAATCGGAATTCAGGCCAGCTAACATTTTTTTGTGGAGTTTAAGTTATCGATGGATGTGGCAGTTTAACGATGTGTCCACTCAAGTGGAGTTTTAAATTGGCATTCTTTTTTTTTCGGAACTGCAAAACGGTCCGAATTTTATTGCTTTTCATTCAATTACATCTTACTATTGAATTCCAGTGGAAGATACATTAATACGTATGCAGTTCCGTTTCCCACATCCCCTCCTTGAAAATGGTGGATCTCATCTCATCTTTGACTGATTCGATAATGACAGAAAGGAATTAGAAGGATTGTTCCCTGCAGTGTCCACTTTTTCCGGATCTTCCCCTTCTTTGGATGGAGCATCATGGAAATGGAAGGACATAAATATGAATGGGATAAGGGGGTCATATTCCGCATTTCAGTTGCAATCATGATGATGACGATGGAAAATCCGGCAGAAACATTTCACTTAAGAAGGAGGACCTTTCAATCAAACGCAAAACACAAACTTTCAAAAATATTTTTTTTTATCGAACCGCTGGCAACTCCCTGACGACTTGTAACATAAATACCTACACGTTATTTTGTTGTAGATAAGCCGGCGCCATAACATGGACACATGTTGCTTCGACTTATCTTATGTTTTTTTTTTGAAAAAGGAAACTGCACACGACCCACTATATTGAAAAATGCTTAACAGATTAAATAGCCTCCATCCCCAAGCAACTTCCGGGAACAAGATAAGCCTTCATTAAAAGGACTCTAGAGAAGATCTCAGCATTATTATTTTATTTCATTGATAACAACACAACCAAAAAAAATACACATAGACACATATATACTTTTATACACAGAAACAAAAACTTGAAAATGATCCTCAAGGAAAAAGGACGCAGAGCCTCCACAATATTGTGCAATGTAACGCCATCCTCGCCATCCTCCAAACTGCCACCAGAATCGAACCAAGAGGTTCTTCAAAGACCAAACCCCGACCTCAGAAAAGAACACAAACTTGGCCTCCAATTCCAAAATGCAATTTAAAGGAAAAGGGGAGAAAGGTCTCCTTCTCCACGGATGATCCTGATCCTGTCTCTTTCAGGGACTCCCATGATGGGATGTCGGGAATTGAATAAAAGTCTGGATGAAAAAAGGATCTTGATCAATTTTACTTAAAGGTGGTGGACTTTCCCTCCCATCCCATGATCGATGATGATTTTCACACGAATTTTCTTATGTGATTTTTTTCTTCACACACAATAGCTTTCTCTTTGGAAAATGGGAGGACGTGCTTTCACTTTTCAGTTCACCACAAAACCTATTGAATGGGTTCCATTTGGTTTGGATCGAGATCGGAAACAGTTATGGAAGGGGAGAAAGAAGAAGAAGACTCACTCTCTCAGCTCGTTTTACTGGCTGGCCTCCGTTCCAAAGAGTGAAAATCGTGTTGCTGATGCTGCTGCTGAGTGAGAGATGTTGATCATCATTGGAACACTGAAGCATCCCACCGCTCACCAGCCAGCCATATTATCCCTAAACAGCATCTTTCTCCGACCAGCTGCTCGCACGTTAGGGGACTAAAGGACTTTAGAGGAAGGGAGCAATCCCAACTCTGACGCTGATGATGCTGATGGGAGAAAGCCTTAAATCCACCAGCCCATGGAACAGGATCACAAACACAGCCAAGCTAGGGTGAAAGTGCGAATCCACTGATTCCTTCCTCATGCATATAGGAAAATGAGACGGGGGAAAAAATCCAGTGCATTTGTCCTTGATATGCAAGGAACAGGAGGGAGGAGGGGAAAGTTAGTAGGAATATTATTTTCCTTTTTTTTATAAAAAAAAAGCTAATAGTTCCTTCCTCCTCTTGGAGGTAAGGGCCCATGAAGCAGTTAAGCATCTGGAACGGAGTCCCTGTCAGAAAAGGGTAAAGAAACTTGTTCCTCTCCTGCTTTCTCCTTTCCTTTCTTTTCAAAAGTTTCACTGGAGGAGGCAACGCAAGAGTTCAATGGATGAGGCTCTGGCATGGCGCCTCTTTGTCTAGGATAAAAAAAACTTTCTTTCTTGTGCCTCTCAACTTTCTCTTTGGAAGCCTACGTTAGTAATAAGTAGTAGCCACTAGAGTTTATGGATGGGAGTGATATATTATATTTATGTAGGTAACAACTTTCTCTTCTAAAAATAGAGCGCTGCAACAGGAGCAGAGCCGATCCAACAAACCAACACGGTTTCCTTTTCCCATCTTCATATTCATTTATCAAATTACAAGTTTATGATACATCATATTTTCCCTCCCATGGATAGGGAGACAGCAAGGTCACGGAGAAAGCAGCCATATAACTATTATTATATGAGATGGGATCAAATGGATGACTGGATGATGTACCTGCTTAATCCTGATCCGATCACACATGTTTTCCCTTCCATCCATCCAGCACGTCTAGACCGGACTTGGTAAAAAAATGATATGACCGAGTGCATGTGCTTCTGATGATGATCCTTGGAGGAAAGCGCTTATCTTTCCCTCCACCAAAAACGTTCCTTTTACATATTACATTCTTAACCCATTTCAGATTATATTTTTCTTGTGTGGTGGTGGGGGAGCATCCCGCAAAAAGATGGAAGAGAACTGGAGAGACTTAAATGGGAACAGAGTTTCCCTCGCTCGCAGTCCTGAAACGGGCAGTAATATATTCAGCTCTGTATTTAGGTAAGTGAAAGTGGAAAGGGAAACTCGACAATGTCAGCAAAAACATCATCCCCAAATCCATTACTAGCCCATCACTATCAATAAGTATTAGATAAATTCAATGGTAAAAAAAAGAAAGCAAAACGAAAAATATAATTCCTTCCTGGACCCCTTCATATGAAAAGGGAATAATGCGCTTCAGTTCCAGATGTTTCCCTGTACTTCTTGAAATGTTTCAGTTTGACTTTCTCTTTTTCTTTTATTTTTACATCCGGGCTCGGTTTATTTTCCAAGAGGAGAATATAAAGCCATGCAAAAACTTTTTAGATTGTTATCATCATCATCATCCCCAGTCCAAATATTTTTCTTCCTCTTCCTGGCTGATCTACATTTATTGAACGATTTATTTATTTTTATTCAGTTTAATCCTTCTCTTCCACCCAAATAGGATTGGATGCTGATTATGAATGCCTGCCTGTTTTTTTTTTGCGGGGGGGGGAGGCGGAAAATAAATGTTATTTTTCACTCCTTGGCTTCTATGTGCTATCGGGTGAAAGTAGTACAAGGGAAAGTTGCGATAATGGGGACCACCAAAACCCTCAACATCTTCATTGATTACTGAGGTGGTGGTGCTGGTGGTCTTTTAAGTGAGCCATGTGTAAATTTCCCCCCGGTTTCTCTTGAATTGATCTTCTTTCTGCTTGACATTGCATTGATCGGATTATTTTTCCTTTTGTTGATGGCTCTCTCTCGAATTCAATTTTTCTTCCTCTCTCCTTTCCCCATTCCATATACCATACCATATCATCATCATCGGCATTTGCATTCAATTACAAAGAAAGGAAAGGGGAAGTGGAAGAAGGCGGAAGAATTATTTTTCCTCCCCCTCTCTCTCTCTCTCTCGCTCCCGCTTTCTCTCTTTCTAAACCAAAGAGAGTCTCACAAATGATCCCATTTCAAAAGGCGGGGGGAATAAAAACAGACTGCTATATTTACATGTGGCCTTATTGGATGGGCTAATGTGATAATTTGCTTTCTCCTCTTTGGCATTCCCAATATTATATTCTGTTTGCTATGTAGCTTAGGAGATATAAAAAGGAAGAGATAAAAGTGGATGGAGTCAAACTGTCTCTGCCCATCTTCCGGGAAATGGTCTCCCGGAACTTATAAGATCCTCACTTCACGGCTGTTTTTTTTTCCTTCGGAGAAAGCAATAGTGCAACAAGACAGGATGTGTGAGAGTACAAAAAGAACGACATAAATAAAGAGAAAGTGGCGCTCATGATGGGATGGGAGGGGAAGAACAAGCTTGACATAAATTCGATCGAGGATGATGATACGTGCTCATTGTCAAAATAGTCTTCTTAAGTATATTCCTTAAAAACAGTCATAGAAAGAGAAAGCTCAAGAATTAGGACAAAACAAGGGACACCTTTAAAAAAATATGTTATGATCTATGACAATTGACTTAACACGCTCAAAGCATATGTTAATTATTGTGAAGTCAATAACGATTCACCATAATAAAAATAATTTAAGTTTTATTATTTCAATTTCAGTTTTTAGTAA
>JAQGAI010000027.1:0-33703 GCA_034696905.1 Lepidocyrtus violaceus | reverse complement strand
CCTCCCCCCTCCCACCTCCCACCCTTCCAGGTTTACAGGGTAAGGAATGTGGACACGCAGCGGGTGGTTGCCATCAAGGTCGCCAAAACCATTTCCGGCGTGGACACCCGCAAAATTGCTCACGATGAGCAGAACACCATCGCCGTACTAAATTATAGGGATCCAAAGGACACAAAATTCATTAGTAAAAAATAAATAAATTAATTTAATTAATTAGCTAAGCAAAACTACAGTTTTTTATAACATAAACCGTCATCTTTTGTGTTTTATATTTTTTAGTCCGGCTCCTGGGAGCCTTCCCCTTCCTCTTCAGGCATCATATCGTGCTGGAGTACTTGGACATGAGCTTGCGGCAAAGGATCAAGTCGGCCAAGCAGGATGCTCCCGGCCCCGACGGCCTCCTCTCAGGGATGAGCTGCGAGGAGCTCAAAACCATCTCCTTCCAGCTTCTAACCGCTGTGGAGTACATCCACCACTCGGGCTTCATTCATGGGGACCTCAAGCCGGCAAACATCGTTTTGAGGAATGACCCATTCAAGATAAAGGTCGTGGATTTCGGCTGCTCCGCCAGGGGGAAATCGGTAAAACTTTTAATGCAAAATGTGTATACAATTTTAGGAAGCTAAATAGATCTGCGCATATGGGTAGTTTGTCATTGTCACTGATTAAGAAAAATATATTTTTGGCAGATTGGCCACAAAGTGCTCCAAAGCGGCTACTACCGTGCACCGGAAGTCGTGGCCAGGCATACCTCTCTCACGCCAGCCATTGACATGTGGACCGTGGGCTGCATCATTTTCGAGTGCTGCACGGGTAGAGCTCCATTCGTCGCAGACTACTTGGTAAAGTTCTTAACACCACGTTTGGCGCCATCAGTTTTTTTTTTACATCCAACGTCATAAGCATGCCACTTATTTTTATTTTTATCCTGCAGTCTACAAGCCTATTTAACGTCATGATTAACCTGCTGGGACAGCCTGACGAAGAGTTCGTCTCCCTCGGCTCGGAGATGCCGAAGTTTCCCCTTACCCTCCAGCAATCCAGTCTTCAAGACCATCGGTCACCGGAAGCAGTCGCTCGGAGGCTTCTCGTGATCTTCCTAGGTTGGGACGTTAGCCTGGCCCTGGATGAAGACAAGATGATTGAGGAGGAAACGGAGAATCCGTTTTTGCACCAGGTTGCGCAGCTCATCGCCAACATGCTCGTGTACAATCCTCGGTACAGGTTTGGCGCAGCCATGTCCTTGCGAAACCCAGTGTTCGACGTTCTTGTGGATGATGACGGGACTGATAGTAATTCCAATGAAGCGTAGCTCCCTCCCACATCAGAAAGAACAAGATAATCATCATCCAGCTCAATTATTAATTGTAAATACATTTTTTTAAAATAGTCAGTCCAAATCTCAAAACATTCATGATTACTTATGCAATTATGATATAAAATGCGTTATCTTTAGTAAATATTTTTGCAACTGATCGATAAAAAATGCTCAACTTTTACCGCTTTAATTTAGGGACTGATGATGAGGCTGTTCATTACTATTATAGCTTTTTTTTAAATTAAATTTCTCTGAAGGGCAAAAGCCCAGCACTTTACTCTGTTCCCTCCCTCCTCCCCCCCTGCCGGTTTTTTTACACCCTCATCATTTTTACGTTTATTACGGCTTAGGTCAATTCAAACAGTCATGAAATTATATTGATAACGATACTACTTATATGCCTATTTAAGTATGCATATTAATGATTTTTAATTTTACACACTGCAACTGACGTCCCGTCCTGATGATGGATCTGATTTCTTTCGCGTTGATGTCACTCTCTGCCAAATTGCCAATTTACGACTTGGGAGGGAAGAGATAGAAGACAGGGGGCAGTCAGTATCCATATTTCTTCATTTCTTCCTCCGGTGGTGGTGATGTTAAATCCCAGTCCATTCTTTTTTGCACGGATACTTTTTTTATTGTTCTTTAAATGGTCTTCTTCATTTTATTGCCTTGTTATCCTAATAATTATAATAATACATCCCAAGAAAATGTGCATAGGGAGTTAAATGCTAAACAAAAAAATGTGCAATGTGCAATCATGGGTGCAAAAGCCCCGTTATGATCATATATCAGAAGAACAGAACATAAACTAAAAGAAAAAGGTTTTACAACTTACACCGTCCTAGTTCATTCCATGTATAGTTTTAGCTAATTGGAAAATATTATTAACAACTACTGTGAAATATTTTTTAATTGCTCAGTTTTAGGATGAAATAAGTTGAGTTACATAATGCAGTATAGTTGTGAACGGATTATATATGTCCGGTCATCGTTTCTGTAAAATTTCTCGAAAAAACTAAATTGGTTGATTGGTGCAACTAAATAAAAATTTGTCCTTGTTCAATCCCTTTATTAATCACGTGATAAATGATCGCGCTTGTTTTTACAAATTTGTAATCACAATTTATATATATGCATAATCAACACTCAATAAGGCATTTTGTTTAGCTCGTGCGCAATTATCATGAAACTATTTGCAGGGGGCTAAAGAATTTGCAACACGTATTGCTGACTATTTTCATTTTCACAGCGGGCTCTCACATGGATCCGGAAAGATTGGCGATGAAGCTGAAAAAGAAGAGATGATATTTTGTTTGCAAAGGGGAAATAAAATTTATGCAATTTTTTTATTAAAAAAACGGCTCACTACACACGCGTTCTTCTTCTTCCCTTTTTATTTTTTATCTTTTTGATTGTATTTTTGAAGGAGCAAACAAGCTCTTAAACTTATCTAACAGTTTTTTTTATTGAGCCTTTAAACAAAACAAGACAAATATAATTATTGCGAATGAATCTTTTTAAATGCTTGTTTGGCGTTGATGAACCTGATTTTGTTGAACTGTTGAACAATGGCGGCGGCTGCCATCGTAAATCCTCGAAAAAGAAAAAACAAAAACAAAGCAAGGCTATTTTCATGCGCTCCGCTCCTCTCCTCTCATTGACAATATATTAGAATTGTTGTAAATCAGGTCTGTTGTGTTGTCTTAAGTAGGATGTATCCGTCCGTCCGTCCATCCATCCATCCATTTTAAACCCTTCGAAACATTAAAAAAACAAGCCTTTTTGCACATAAAAAATAAAGTATATAATTTCGCCTATGGAGCCAAGGAACTCTTTGGCCAAGATGGTTGACACGTATTTGTTTTAAGTAATTAAATGGTGGTGCTGATATGCAATTTTTATGCCGGATTGGGCAAGTCCGAACAATACTGACCGAGAGAAAATTCCCGTTCAAATATTTTTACACTCGTAAAAGGCGTTGACCATCATCATCCCATCCCCACCACATTGAAAAAAAAATTCGCACAGTTGTTGATTATTAGTTTTTTCTTCTTCAAAGTTCCGTTAACTTCCAAGCATGTATTTTTGGATGGAACTGTTCATTCTTCTCTCTCTAGAGCAGCACTATTGTCATCATCATGGACAGGAAAAAGACGCATCGACAGTGATTTATACGCTCCACATTAAATATTCTCACGCACAATCCCCAATATTTTGAGGAGTAAGTGAGCACATAATAATCAAGCCAAACCAAAATTTGACTCAAGTAGTGTAGCACCTCCCACCCATCAACCAAGCTGATTGTTGTTTGTTTAATGGCCGAGCAGAAGAAAAAAAAAGAATTGTAAATTGTAATTGTTCCCTGCTCTCCCTCCATTCAACTTTTTACGGAGTAATCATGAATAATGAATAATAATTATAACATAACGAAGCCATGTAAGAAGCAAAACTCAATAAAAAATAAAACATCAACACTGCACTGCCATAATTTACATTCATCTTTGTCTTCACGAATTTACAAGGAGTGAAATAAGGTATGAAACAACCCCAAAAAATATTTTTGTTGCACTTCGACTTCATTTCATATTCCAACGCAGCGCAAGCGTCCTCGCCACTATGAAGTGGTTTAATGTAATTCATGAATCTGATACTGCTGGCTTGATTTGAGGAGACTGGGCTGCTAGTTTACAATTCGGATTTTGCACAACCCATCTCTCCACAATCAACCTCATCTGATTGTGAGAATGACTCAAGAAGAATAAGTCCGAGTCAGGAGCAGCAGCCACCATCATCCTCTAATGCTGTGGTGGTAGCTCACTTGTTCTTCAAGTATTATTATTTATTTTAACTATTATTAAAGGTCAAGGGTAGTAGGTCTTGTCCTGTTGTTGAATGGCGTCATCATCATTGCATTATTATTACAGTGCAGCAGTGCTGCTGCTGCTGCTATGCTCCCATCCATCCCGACATAACATGTACGCAACGTCCCAACCAATTTACTTCTTTTTTTTCACTTTACTCAAAATTGAAAACTAATTTTTTTTATTCGGTGGTGGGTTTGTCGGATTTTACGTAAATTTATGCCACATACTCGACTCGACTCGAGTCCTTTGTTGTCGATTGTTGAGTAATAGGTCCATTCTCTACAACAACAACAGCAACAACAACGACGGCAGGGATGAACAAAGGCGCAAAAAATGTGGATGGATGTAAATGAAAACTAACCTAGAATACTTCTGATGATGATGATGATGTAAAAGACGCTGGCATGATTCGGACTCCGCTGCTGCTGCTGCCCCGCCAGTTGCTCTGTACAAAATAAATTGTTCGATTGTCTTCAATTTCAATAAAACATTTGGATGCTAATCGAGCGGGTTTTTAAAGTTAACTTTTTTCGTCGGAGCCGGGAAAAATCACCATCCTCATCCATAATTTCATTGTTTTAGATTAGAATGATTACCTCTATACATGTGGGCCAGTTTCGGGACTCACACAATCAGTTTCATGGCAGGGATGCAATGCAAATAAAAATAAATGCAAATTGTTTTTGGGGCTTGCCACCATTCACAAAAAAAAGTCATCCATCCATCGCATAACTTAGTTAGTTTATGGCGAATTTAGCTTTGACATTTTTGCCATTCAAAGCGCGCTCTTAATGGCTATAATCGGACTGGTCTGATTTACTCATTATTTACCCGTGCTAATAATAACAATAATAATAACAGGGTTGTTTGTTAGGGATGTACATATAATGGGATTTTTTTTCAAATCAGTACCTTTCGCTATGATTGCTCATTCAAAGTGACAATGAGCTGAGCCGAGTTGAACTGAACTGAATGATGTGATGACTTTCTCATCCGATCCAAACCATGCCAACTTGAGGAGACATGTAACAGGGTTATGCAAATTCCTTCGGAAAAAGTGCAATATTTGTAAACAATATGGGACAAGAAAAAGTCATAATAATAAAAGTAATAACCACCACAGCAACAGCATAGCATAGCAGCCATATCTTATTTTTATACGCCCTACAAAGCCACTTTTCCCTCTGAATAATACAAATATGACATGACCACTGCACTTTCCCGCATCATCATCAGCTTCATCAAGCGTCGTCGTTATCAGTGCCAGTGTCATTATCTACATATCTCTCCCCCTCTTCACCTCTGACTACTATTTTACAACTCTCTAGTAGGATGAACTAGAATGCGCACCCAAGAAGTCTCCCCCCCCTTTAATGATCTCACGGTAAGGAGGATTATGGCATTACAATTTTTTTCCCTCTCTCTTCCTCATTTTTTTTTGCGCTGAGCTAATCTAGTATTGAAGTCGCACTATTGTATTGACAATCGCACAAGAAATATGAAAAAAGACCACAGCTTTTTTAGCCCAATCACAAGGAATAAAAAAATGAGCGTTTTTCCGCATAAACCAACTTGTGTATAATGTAACAAACAACAACAACATAATAATGTCCATCCGGAGGGCAAAATTTTATTAAGGTTGCGATCATCATCATCATCATCCAATACAGCAACCCATTTGACTGCTGCAGCACTTTCTTGCTTCATCATGAAAAAGTAGTGGCCGGTTGATTGTGTGGCTTTCGGAGTTTCTTTTTCGGGGCAAAAAAATCACAGATGAAGATGATGGTATGGCGCTCTGATCATGATCATAGCTGCCTTTTTTTTTATTATTCTTCTTTTTTCAGGTGGTGGTCTTCCCTGACATAATTGACAACGTAATGCTTTATTAGCCTATTTAGAGGGGGTTAGCAATTGCCTACTTATGTAAAGCATCATAATCTGCTTCCCTTTTCAAAAAAAAATATATATAAAATACCGCGAAAAAACCACGGCTGCGGTTGCTACTCCTGCGGCTCCTCTCCTTCTGTAAGAGAAGCAAGAAGAAAAAGAAGAAGTAACTTAAGCAAAAAAAAAATTGAAAATATTTCATTGTGCATATCCACCACCACCGCCGTCGCCATCATCATCATCAGCAGCAGCAACATTGGGACAGCGCTAGTACGTGAGAATTACTAAAAGGTTGCGATTCCGATGCTAATGTGCTGGCCCCGTAATGTTATATGCACAAAGACAACAACATGGGCATATTTACGACCCAGAGCCTGGGATGGATGATCTCATGTTTAATGTTTGCCCATGCAAAATTCTTTTTGACTTTGACTTCCTTCAGAGGAGGTGGAGGAGGAGAACTCCATTGCATTGCGTCGAGTTTACTGGCTTTTGCGCTCCCTCCATAATATAATAGTTGTTACGCTTGGTTAGTTGGTCCATCTTCTTCCTCTTTCATTAAAAAAAAGTTGAATCATCATCATCATCATCATGAGCCTGCCTGGCTGGCTGTTCCTCATTCCTCTTCTTCACCAAAGTGATGATGATGACGACATGGCATAAGATGACCATTGACCGGGATAATATATTTCTGTAAAAAAAATATTTACTCACTCCCTCCCTCCATATCTCCTCCACTTTGCCATATAGTTCGAATTCTATTCCATTATTATATGGATTGGTTTTCTCTTCTCCCCTACTTGGTAAATCCCATTTTTTTTCTCAGACTTTATGGCACTTATTGAGTTTATTTTATTAAGTGCCATCATCCCGTGATATTTATGATCATATATATTTTTTAGCAATTAGTGACCTGCGGATCCGGTGACGAATTGGAAAATTAGTCGGACAAGAGATGATGAGATCCCTAACCTTAAACCTATTTATGAAACTGTGGGCGAGCCCCCCCCCCCCCTTTTCTAGCAACACTGCAGCAGGTCGTCAAGCCCATAGCCATTGTCTTGTCCTCAATGGTATGATTATTTCCTCGTTATGATATGATTGGATATGATACTCGGATGATTCCTCACCCGGGACGTTTATAGCTGATAGGAAATCATTTAAATATGTATTAAACCGCTGCTATTTTTGTTCAAGAGTAAGTAATGATGGAAATTAGCCCTACTTTTATTTAGTCAGCTCATAAAAGGGATTGGGCATGCATTCTTTAAAAAAATGAATTATGCTAGATATATATAAACTGAGTGAGAGAGCGTAAATTAGTAAATGATTTATGGATCCGTTTAAGCTTCAACCGATACTAGATCTAGATATTTAATACGGTTAAGTTAAAGCGTCACTGATGGAATCCAATAAAAAAAAGTCATAGATAAGACCCCTGTCGAAAATGAGTACAAAACTGCCCTCCTCACAGGAACCTCTTCTTAGCTTAGTAATATTGTTCTGTTCCCACTAAAAAAAATCCTTTCACATGCTACCTTTTTTTAGTACTACATATCCGAAACGAGATCCCTATTATTTGGATCGTAAAAAAGAGACATGGTCAGGGGCAGTCTAAATGCTGAAAAATATCATATTGCACGAAACAAAAAAGAAAAAAAAGATAATGACAGAATAAGGACAGTTTTTCTTCCCCCCGTCCATCCCCATAAGAAAAATTTACTTGATTTGTTTTCCTATTTGCTTTTTAGTTGATTGGCAAGTTTTTCTTCTTCTTTTTCTTCTTCTTCAGAGACAAGAATAAATTAGAAGAGTTTTTCGGGTTGATGAAAAAAGACTGATTTTTGTCTAAGGATGGATTAGTTTTTTCTTCTTAGACCTTCTTGACCATTCGAAAATGGAATTGGATTGGCCCGTTATTGTGGTACTCCTTGAAAGGTCCACATGAAAAATTTCTCACATTAATAATAATCCCGCCTTTCTGATGAGGGATGAAATCAAAAAAAAATATTTGGAAACGGTAAAATAAAAACATCTCATATGAGGGCTCCCTAGTAGGCCCTAAATGTCAATCAGTGAAATTGCCATTCTCTCTGCTTAATTCGAGAATCAACCCCCCTCCATTACCGAAAATTATGACGAGTTGGCTGTTTCCCTTTAAAAACAAATCAAATAAATAAATTTGGGGGTGGTTTACGACGGGGTAACCAATTGTCATGCAATTGAGTCGGAGTCGGATGGGTAGTCTGGCCTGGCCTATAAAAAACAAAATTGCAAATTATTTATTATTATTGCCAGCTAATCGACTGTTCTAAACCATTCCATTCCAGCAAAAACAGTTTGCAGATTGCTGATACTAATTTGAGGTTGATAAAAATAAAAACCACAAATAATTCATCTGCCCATTTAAAAAGTCCAATATCCTCATCTTCATAGGACAAAGTTATGCATAAAATTAAAATGCCATCACAATTTAAATAGCTCTTCAAGATTTTCATGTGGCTTTGAATTTATCGGGGAAATAAAGATCTTCACCTTCATAGTTCTTTCTTACGTAAACGTTATGACGTAAAGAAAGCTGCTATGTATTATGAAAGTTATCTAGTAGCTAGGTACTCTCCTCTCTTTTCATTCATTTTTGTCGTCGCCGTAATCTATATGAACATGTAATATGACTAGGTACTTACATTACATTACATTGTTTGATTTTTTAGCGTCTCCTTTTTATATCTGAAGTAGCATAGCATGGTCGACAAAAATTGTTCTACGAAATTAGTATGACCATGGCCATGATCTCTCTCAAATTCATGTTGTATTTTTTTTTGCATTTTCCGACCGTTTAAAACCACCACGTTCAACTCATCATCATCAACATCAAGATCAAATTTCCTTCTCCCCTTTTGTTAAAACATTATTAAGGGAGAAATGGAAGGAAACCAGTTGTGGTAGTAGCATTTTTGAAGTCACCCTGAATCACAAATGTAATATGTAATATGTAACAATACAAAAAAAAAATATTATTGACTTTTTGTGCTTCTTTTTCTCCTCTCATCTTCTATTCAATTGAAGAAGGAAGTTTTCAACTCCTCCTCCCCAATATTATTATTATGTCATTATTATATGACGGAGAGATTCGCTTGACCGTATCAATTTTCCATCCTTCATAATTTTCGGTTAATGGTCCAACAGCATAACAGGGTTAAAAAGAAAATGTAACATCATCAGATCATCAGCTAAAACAAAACTTGGTTACTAGGTCTTACAATCCGTCTAAAACTGTTAGTCAAGGAATTAAGGCATTTTTTCTTCTTCTTTTTTTTTATAAAAACAGATCTGACGAATTAGACGATTTTTTTTATATTGTTGATGTACACGCATCACAACACGCATAAATGCATTGGTATGTTTTGCAGCTTGAGCTACAGCTTTGTTGCGTGCAACTCGACAGATTTTCTTGTTCAATCTCTTCTTCTCTCGATGACCTTAAAAATGATTTGATTTGAAATAGAGATTCAATTTTTCTTCCTTTTTAGAAGAAAAAAGAGAATAAATAAATAACGTGTCTAAACTAGATGAAGATGATGATGATGGGATACAGATAGAGAGAAAAAAATAATCCACTCACCTTAAGACTTTTTTCCTTCTGCAGGTCTTGAAAGTAATTGCTTGATAAAGTAAAAAGTAGGTACATTATCTACTTATTATCGACGAACGGAGGGAAAAAATACCAGCTGGTTTGGGGGGACGGTTATTAAAAATCTTTGAAGGATTGTTTTTACAAAAAAAGTCAATCGTTTTCATTATCCTCTGTATTTATCTGTTATGTTTTTTTGAAAGAAAGATTTCAAGTAAACTTTAAAAATGTCGAACATAGTGTAAAAAAGTAGTACATCATCCAATCATATTAATTTGGGCTAAATGGCTAAATCTAGTTACTTAATCGTTAGAGTAATTAAATATTGCAATTACTACTAGCTTCAGAACAATACTGGCCTAGTTGAAGAAAAAAAAACGGTTTTCATCCCTCCACCATTCACCTCCAAGTTTTGCAGTTTTTGCGAATTTTTCTTATTACTTTAACTGAATTTTTACGGACACTAGATTTTGTCCCGTAATAATCATGACAGGCTACTATTTTCGTGTTTTTTAACTGTACAAGATGTCCTGAAATAACTGAGAAGCATGTTGGAAATTAATGACAGCAATCTTGGTAATTAAATCCGTCCATTATCGACAAAAACTAACAGTATTGTACTGTACTGACCAGGCAAATTACAAACATGACATGAGTAGTTTTTTTTTCTCTTCCGCATGTGGGAACATAAAAATTGTTTAAACCGTTAAAAAAAGTGCCGTTGTGTTCAGAAAATAAATTTCGAAGCTCCATGATTATTATGATATCGGGTTCATGGACATAAAATAGTTCCTTTTTAAAAAAATTGATTTATGCCTTAGACAACACATCCCCCTCCCGGAAAATATTTTGAACATCAAAATATTCAAATTCGAGTAACCTCCCACTTAGCTGATCATCAACGAGGCTGATTCTTTGTTAGCTTTTTGCTTTAATGATTTCATAAATTATATGTAAACTGATATGCCATTCTTCATTTAATTTCCATTCAAGCCAAACAAACGTTTAAGTATTTATTCATTAATGATAATGAGCAGTTTGTAGTCTTAAACAATGGAATGAGTAACGTTGGATAATTGGACCTCTTTAAAAAAATCTTCCCTCCCCTCCATTCTGAGATCGTTAAAATGGGAAGTTTCCTCATTTTCACACAAGCGTGTGGCACCATACACATACCAGTGTTGGATGCTGCGCTTTTAAAGAAGATTATCAATTACATATTTACCGGTAGAAAATAAAAACTCGCATGGTCCAAAGGGTTTTCCATAACTGTGCATTTGACTTCCGGTTACCTACTCCAGAGCTGTGGGTTGAATTAAAATCCAAGTCGTTTCTCTTCCTTAAATACCTACGCCGATCCATCCCCATTCGAAACTCTTTGAGTGTCTCTGACAAAAAAAAATATGCGTAAGAAAAAGTTCTCTGCTCACATTTTCCTGACATGATGATGATGATGATTTTTGTTAGGGAAAATGGGACCACGCTAGATCAGCAGATCACCCAAACTCTGATAATTCATGATAGATACTACTACCCCGCCAGGGTCTTTTTCCTCCTGTATCATTAGCCTCCTCCTCCTCCTCATCATCATATTAAATATGCTGTTTTTTTATTTTATTTTACCTACATCCTTGTAAAGAATTTTCTTTCCGTGTGCCAGTGGTGTAAGTATTTACATAACTGTGTGGCACATTTATTATTATTCAAGGGGAGACGAAAGAATGCGAGAAAAAATATTTTCAAGTCGGTGAAGGTGATTACCAGCCAGCCAGCCACCATCAAGCGAGCATCCATCCATCCCATTCGATTTAAACTATTCAAGTGTCTGATGATGACTACTGGTATTCCACTAGAGGATAATATGATATGATACGATATGACCGTGTATTACATAATGCATATTTAATTTGCATCCCACAAATGCATAGCATTGCAAACAAAGTATGATGAAGATTTTTTGAGTCATGCCAACATCAACAATCAAACAAAAAGGGATCTTTTTCTCTCTTTAATATCAGCAGCCGTCAACTTCAATGAACAAGACAGGTTTCTTTTTTCGGTAACAAGAGAGCCCTCTAAAAATCCTTACCTAACTACGTCCCTACTTATTTACCTAATTCCCCTTACAATCATCCTGATGGACAACTCTCCTTCACTCACTTATTAATGCTAGCCAATTTTTACTGACGTTTACGTTCGCAATGTGTTGTCTCTATTTAGCAGTGACTTACACACCATTCATACTCATTTCATTTCATTCATTCATATTTTTCTTCATTTGATTGAGCTGTAAAAAACCGAAGTATTTAGGTATCAAAATGCACGCAACTTTTTTAATAGTTTTGACTGACTCACTCTATAAAAAAATTTAAAATTAATTTATTCAGCTCAAAGAGTGTCGTAACTTTAGCTTTTGTAACTTCAGAAAGACAAAATGGAATAATGAGTGGAGTAACATCTGTATCGATTTTTTTCTCGTCATCCATCAGTGGTAAAAGTTACACCAGAGTCTGAAGAGCCAGCTCAGGTGAGGAGAAATCAGTCAATGAAGAGTGTTTTAGGACCGCTGTTGATCTCTGATCAGGATCATATAATATTTGGATGGATTGTTGTGGCAAGGCAAGTGAGTCCATCTCCACTAAAACACACAATCAATGGATGAATGAATTGAGGCTTGCATGATATTTGAATTCCCAAATTTTTATACGGCAAAGACCTGTTTCACTTCAGCTGGCAACAATTATTCAATTAAATAATGAACGAGCAGGAAAAAGCTCACCCCTGGTTTGTTCGTCGAATGAATCCAAAATACTTTGTATGAAAATGTGCATGGAGGAATTTTTTTTCATTGTTGATGATGATGATCAGCTCAGGTGTTGGTGTTGCTTACACCCTTTTCATAAGACAGATTTTTTCCTACTTTACTATTTACCATTCAGGTCCTTTACTCCCGGTCCCGCTTTCGTCCATATTTGACGGCGGTCAGTAGTATCGTTGATATCATCGTATCAAATCGTGAAATGAGTCGATTCCACATTTTTTGAGTATCTTTTTCGTTAATGAGGACGGGAGGGATGGGATGACGATGAGGACCCGATAGCCCGTCAAAACCTTGTTAACATTCATGTTCCTTCGCACACTCACCGTTTTCACCTTAACAGCCTGCAAGGATAAGTTTACAAGAGTAAGTTGTATCACATCAAACCTTTAAATCCTTTTCGTAAACGTTGCAATTTTTTTTAACATGCAGGCACGCAATCACCAGTTTTTACAAGCATTTATTTTTTTATCCCAGATTCTGTATAACATATTTTTTTCATTGCAATGCAATATGAGGGTATAGTCTAAACTGCATGTTTTTTTTCTTCTTTCAGCCAGAATAAGAGACCAGAAGCTATCTAGAAGAAAAAAAAAACAACAACCTCAAATGTCAATGAATGGCTTATGTTTCTCTTTGACTTCCATCTTCCTTGCCTGCAAAAAGAAGGAAACAAAAACATCAAAAAATCTGTTGGTGTTTGTCCCTGCAAAGTTTCTTGCCGATGATGTTGAGAATTGCTACTTTGTTTTACAAAAAGAAAGAATTTAGCAAAATGCTTGAGAAAAGCCAGGTGGAATGCCTTTCTTCCTTTTCGGGTTTGCGAAAATTTGTAAGAAAAAAAAAACAGGTACCGACGGACGGAATTCAAGGGAAGATGCATAAGTGAGATTTCTTGAAACATTTTGTTTTGTAATTGAATAACAAAACTCCGTGGCTGAACCCGGCAATCTGTGAAATGTCATTTTGGCAGCAGATCAAAAAATCATCCCAACAATGCAAAGCAATCAAAGACTAAGGGCGCTAAAATAAAAGTTGATATGGGAGTTTGTAGCAAAATTATTAATGGCGATAATAAAGTGCTTGGCCGAGCTAATTTTCATCCCAAGTTTTATATGTATCCACGACCCGGTATGTTTTAATGAGCCATTAAAGACCAGGACCAAACATATTATTATGCAATTTCCATAAAGTTTTTTGTGTTTGACTTTTTTATTTCAGGCATTTTCTTTTTTTGTGTGTAAAAACCAGTCTTTTTTATGAGGGGTTCGGGTGCGAGCATAAAACTTATTACGGGGAGAAAGGTGACTAATTAATTATTCATGTGAAATAAATAGTATGCATATCATCATCATAAACAGTTTATTTCAAGCACAGGGATCACACCTTCAAAACAGCATCAGCAGCAGCAAACTTTTTACTTCACTTGCTTTCATCTTCTTCCTCCATTCATAATGAAAGGTGTCATTTAGAGCGCTACCCTAAAAAAATTAATTTCTTCCATTAGATAAATGCATCAAAGAACAGGACAACTATAATTGCACGGCGCAAGTTTAAAAGTACAACAGTTCAGTTAGCAGCATCATCATAGTTGATCGTTTTTATTAAGCAAAATGACAGAGGAGAGAAAAAACTCCTGCAACGCAACTTAAAAGCGCATCCGACGATCCGATAAAATCGAGTCATATCACAATAACATCATATCATATCATATCACTCTTGTTCTTATCAGATTTCAGGACAAAACTCGTATTTTTATTTTCTTCCCCTCTTGTTTTTTCCTCTTTTACTTGCTTACTACTCGCATCCATCCATTAATTTGCTAATGGGAGGTTGATCCCGATCTAGTAAAATTTTACTTCTACTATCACTCTACTACTGGCTCTACAACAATGACATTGACATTGTGCATGTCACTCGACGTTATAAAAGGCTATAAATCGTGGCATACAAAATATAAAAAATAATAAAAAAAAATGAGCTGGGGTGGCTGCTGCTGCTGCTCCTCCATCAACTCTCCATTATTATAACATCACATAACATAACATAACATAACATTAGTTTTAAAAACATTCAGCACATCATTCCCATTTTTCCTGTGATTTGCAATTTGCAATTTGCGCATTATAGGTATTTCAAATGGCAACTATCGGAATCAGGATATTAAGAGGAACATACGTTTAGACTTTACAATAAGTAGTTAAGTGAGCATTAAAGCTGTGAAGTTACGAGGGAGGAATGGGAAAACTCGGATCAAGCGGAGCGACAATATGGGAACTGAAACAGGGACGTGTGTGAACGTAATCTAGGCAGTACTGCTATTTTACTATTAGCCTTTTCACATTTCAGCTCCAATGTAAAAGAGAGAGAGAAAAAAATTAGCCAACATTAATCTTGTTTTTTTTTAGCCTTCTCAACCTCACCGTAATAATTCACTTATAGATGGATCGGGAAAAGGAAAACTAAAAGGTGTAGTGTAATGGTGCAAAAATTATGACTATGACTTGTATGCCTGGCTTAGTTAGTAGTAAAAATCGTGTTTAACGTTAAACAGGCCCTGTTAATACTACACGCGGAGGACATCACAACTGTTCACGGTAAAACAACGTTCCTTCACTCATTCATCCCATCTTTTTCTTTCCTTTCTTTTTTTCCTCGCACAGCTTTATAGTGGGCCATCACGTATAGAAAGGAGAAGAAGAGAAATATCCTATTCGTCTTTCCTCCTCGTTGAAGTGGTTATACCTGTGTGCCTTGGCTTTAACTTGCTCGCTGCGCTGCTGTTAAACCTGACTGCTGCTATGATTTTCAACAGCGTTTAAAGGACTCCACTTTAGTTTGTGCTTGATCCTACTTGTGCCATGCCATTGTTGAGGTATCCCATCATCCTCGTCCTCGTCCTCATCATCCCCACGCAGTAAAATGAACGTTCGAGCCATTTACTTCTTCAGAGTTAGCTTGACACAAAGGCTTGCTTGCTTGAAAAGAAAACTGTTGATGCTGACGTTTTTTTTTAGTACAGCCCATCTCTCTAGAGAAACCATGCATCTGTCCTGCTCCCTTCCTTCTTTGAATAGAGGAACGTCGCAGCATTACTAAAAGGTCCTGCCTTTAATCCTTTAACTGACTTACCAACGCATTTCGAAAAAAAATAAGATAACTCTCGGGGAAGGCTACCACCGCCACCATTTCTTTAGCATAAGGATGATGATGATCTTGATCTTGGTGGTGAGGCGCTAGAAAGAGTCTCAATGAAATAAGGATATTTGATCGATGTCACTTCCCTCATCAGCCATCACACCAGTTCCTGCTCTTGGGCAAGTCTCACCTTCCTCTCCCTACTCCTCAAGGGCCGACTTAAAGTAGTAGTACTTGGTTCAAAGCAGTTTTATTAGTACATTGTGAGACAGCAGCGTTGAGTCAGACACTGAATAAAATAATCATAGAAAGAAAGTTCATCACACATAAACCATTACACTTCAATATAATTGGATGGGACTTTCATAATAACTCGAAAATAAATTAGTTCACATCACTCATATTCCTTTCATCTTTTGACAGTGACTAGCAGGTGGAGTTGAGAGATTTTTATCAGTGAGAGAGAGAGTGACAGTTTTCTCCGGAACAAGTTCCAAAAGACCTATTTAAAATAAATCTTTCTCCAGTGAAAGCGCATAATTAGTAAATATTTTGTTTAGCCATGTGGCGCGCAACAAGTGGATTCGTCATAGCCGTACTAATAGGCATGACTTCAGCTCAATACTCTGTGGTCAACTGTCCCGCGGAGGATGCCACATTTGAGCTGGTCACGGGCTGGATGTACAGTGCTCCTCCGGATATTCTGGAGACACGTGCTGGAACGCTGCAGCTGGCGGAGTGTGTGGACGCTTGCAGGCTCAATTTGTCCTGTCAAGCTGTCAACTTTGAGACGGGGCTCTGCGTCCTCTTCAAAAGCCAAGTTGGAGACAAGTCAGGTAAAAAGAAGAATATATTTCTTTAAACTTTAAATGTCTTTCACCCCTTTTCCTTCTCCTTTTCTTTTCAGTTTCTTTTTTTTTGGTAAATTCCATTCAGCGACTAATTCTGGGATTGTCATACTTACCCCAATAATATAGAGAATGGAATGGGTGCATTCATAAGAGGCTTACATAAATAATTATGGGATCTGAAAAAGCCATGATAGCTGCAGTAATAAGAGGATCGGGATCGGAATACAAAATAAATTTTCATTTTTTAATTACCCCAACCATTATCCTTCCATTCATAGAGATTGCAGCCAAACTGCGCAAATTATAGGATTTTACTTAAGTCATTCATTCATCCCATTTACGAAGTTTAGCATTCCATTAGCCTATTATGGATGATGATGATGATGAGGATTGACGTCTTCCCAAATTACTGCAAGTGTAAAAAAAGTATATTAATCTTTAAAGTTGCTAAGCCTGGTTTTTTACTTTAAACAATTTTATTTATTTTTTTTACACACTGCACTGACCTCCATTTTTCCCTACGTAGTAATTCAGTTCTCTCTGAGAATGAAACATGATCATGATCACATTCAGACGCTACTACTTATGCAAGTGACAAGTTTCACACGTTTTCCCCAAAACTGCTTCATTCATGCTTTCCGAGTCGATCCATTCAAACAAAAAATATGTTTTTCTTTCCAGCCATTTGCAAAGTTTGCAATTTGAATTTGAAGCATTATTGCTTTTGCACAGCTAACAAACAAACAAACATTAAAACGATTAGGTTTTTTACTGAATGTTTTTACTCATTCAATGTAGAAATATGTTCCTTTTTTACTATTTTATCAAAACAAACCCAATTCAAACATTTTTTTAAAAAATTCGGACAGGAAACATGTTTCATTTGTGCCGTTTTGGGTGGGATTTAATTCTGCATTAGATTAGATACATAGGTAGATGTGTAACTTTAACTATATGCCATACATACTCACGAATCCTCTCAACCGTTCACAAAATATGCAATAATATAATAATGAGACAAAAAAAAATAAGGTTAGGATTTCAACTTGCGATCATCCCCATCCTTGTCACTGCCATCATCATCATCATCATAAATTATGGCTGCATAATATTATTCTTGTATGGCTCGGCACGGCTCGGTAATACCCTTTTTCCTACGACTACGAATCAAAATCCATTCCATATTTTTTTTCTTTAATGGCCATAGAGCCACAAGCCATTTGACTTTGACTGACTCACCCCGACTCAAGAGCCATCACTTATGAGTATTTTATTTCCAACCAAACTAAACTAAAAAAAAGTGTACCACCACCGGTTCATTAAGGGATTTTCATGGGAATCGGAGATGAGGGCCCTACCATTTGTTTAAAAAAAAAAATCAAATGCAAATCCGTTATACGAAATGCATGTATGAACAACTTTGCTTACTTATTCATATAGCATATAGCACAGGAGTATCATGACTGATGAATCAAGCCTTTATTATTATGACTTTATAATTTAATGCAAATGCATTACTATCACTATTTTGCATTCATTTCGGCTGGCTGCCTGGTGGTGGTGTGGTGAATTCTCTCTCCCTCACTCACTCACAGCAAAAGTTAATGCCCCATAAAAGCTAATGATATGGGCTATAATATAATCCACTGCACTTTTCTCCTTCTTCCCCTTCCACTTCCACAAGCACAGTGTGAGCCTTGACATTCAAATTTAATCACCGTCTTATTCGCACCGTCGTCCTGTATGTATGCAAATGTGATGATGTGATATGTGAAAAGGTGTCTTATTGTGGTGGTGGTGACGACGGAGATGAAAGAAGTTTGCAACAGTCAGAGTCTGCAGAGAAGGCGCTCGGTCATGCATTTCCTTCAACAAAAAAAAACCAACCACCCTACCAATTTATGAAGAGAGTTTGACATGGGATTGGGATGGCGTATTATGATGGTGGCTCTTCTCCTTCAAAAGACCCATCCAACTTTTGCCCTCCTGTACTTTTTTTTATACGTCGAGGAAAAGGAAAAGGGCAAAAGGTCTTCTTCCTCCCTCTTAAAAATTCCGAAAGAAATTGTACATGAAATGAAATGAAGGAAAAAGAAAGCTTTCGCGGAAATAAATAAATATATATATATTTTTTTTAGCCAATTCCCGATTATAGCGGGAAAACGTTTTTGTGTATGGATGGATGGATAGGTTTAGCTTACTTAGCGTAATTATATGGATGGGTTGAGAATCTTTTATTGATAGAAATAATTATAATAACAACAAATCCATATTTCATATTTAATACCGGGGCTGTATCCCTTTAATTTTAAACAGCTCACTTAACTTATTCTTCTTCTTCCACTTCCTGAAAACTCTCATCCAACTTTACTTACTTTTAAACGTCCTTAAATGTTGTTTTTTTTTCGTTACTGTTATGTCATGTCAAATATTTAGCACTTGTTGTTAAAAAAATCTTTTTTTTTCAAAGCTGTTATATCGTTTCGGGGTCAACTCTCCTCTGATCTCCATAAAAATCATCACATCACAATTACATAAATACATAGTACATGTTTGGGCATTTATGTCTCTCCATGCTCATGTGTGTGCATTTGTTGTTGGGCCGGGCCTGCCTCTCAGTAATATATTAGATTATAATTTGCACTTTGGCCAACAATACTGCAAAATAAAATTTCCTTCATAAAAAACTAACATAATGATGATGATGATGATGATGAGGGAGAGGAAGTGGATTCCTTCCCATTACTCATCATCATGTGCGTACGGCGGGGTTACGGTATCCCTGCTTGTTTTTTTTTGGAAAAGGGATTTTCACAGTTAGGTTGCATAATTTGGATCTGAAAAACGCTCGGCCCATTACTCACTCCATTCTTCATTAAATTAGCAGGCAAGCAAGGGAGGGAAGAGGGATAATAAGAAAAACCACTTGAGAAAAAGCGAGGGATATAATTGCTTACAAGTTAAAAAAAAATAAATAATAATAATTATAATGAAGAAATATATGATGAGGACCATTATACAATTTCCCTTCAACTTATGTACACTACACCAAGCCATGATGCATGATGGCTGTTGAAGAAAGGTGTAGTAAATTGCAATTTGATTTGCATCAAAGAAGGAAAAGGAGATTTCCATGAATTTTCATGACATGACAGGCAAACAACCCAGTGCACTGTGTGTCCTCAAATCAAAATGAGAAGAAGAAAACTAATCATCATCATCATCACCATCATTGTATGTACCATTTTGCATTCATATTCCTCCTTTAACTTGTATAAGGAAAGATGTGATCTCATATCATGTGACTCCGAGGTCCGAGTGAAATGAATTTTCCCCCCCCCCCCTAGATATTAGTTAGTTGGCGGAGAAATGAAATGGACCTCCTAACCAAATTCCTGACTTACACATTGAGGATGTCCAACGGGATTTTATTGTTTATTGTAAAATCCCTCTCCTCTTTTAGTTTTTAGTCATGCATTGGGTCGGTCGGATCACCATCATCATCATCATCATGGCTCTAGCAGCAGCAGCGTTGTGTGTTGTGACTGGCATACAACTTCGTAAATTTTGCCGAGTTGACCAGTGGGTTTTTCAGCAAAAGTTGCAAGTCTTCTTCTTCTTGAAAAAATCAGCCTCATCTCATCTCACTGCACTATGCCATGGCCATCATGATCAACAACAACAAAAAACATCGTCATTTTTTCCTTCATAGGATGATCATGATGATGATGATGATACAAAACCCGAACATATTTTACCAGAGAGTTGTAAGTTGTTGCATGAATTGACTTGAAAGCAACTTTAATTTTTCAGGACTAGTTGGTGTTTTGGCAGAAAGGAAAGAAGATAGATAGATAGATGCAAAATGCAAATGCCAAGATAAAGAAAAAATATATAAGCCATGAGTGAGTGAGTCAGTCAGTCACTAACAGCAATTCAGGTAATAACGTTGGACCGAAAGAGCCAAACAAGACGATGCGATGGGGAGAGACCTGAATGAATGATGATGAGGAGATGATGCATAATAATAATAAGTAAGAAAAAAAAATGAGCAGGTAGTCCTGTCTCAGTTTACAATGCAATGCAATGCAATGCAGTTTAGGTATTTGCGAAAAGAAGGAGAAGAAGAAAGCCCTAATCTTTTTTATACAGATTCATTCTTCTGCGGCTATTTAAATATATGCGTTTCTCATTACTTATCCCATTGTTACTTGACTCTGTGCAGAAAAAAAAGGTCTAGCTAAGCATGATGCACTACTACTGGCGCAAATGGAGAGTGCACGTTAAAGGATAAAAAATAAATTTATCATCGTATCGTTGTTGTTATCGTATTATTTGCTGCATGAAAAAGTAAACTAGCTCAAGTTGCGTGTTGGCTAGGTGAAGAAAAAAAAAAGGTATTGGACTCCGTCGTCCGTCCTTTTTTGATACCGATATGATATGGTATCATCATCTCCCTGATGATAGTAGGATCCAACCAAAGGATCTAATCCTTGGTCACTCAAAACTGACAATGTAAAATAGATCAAACCGACCGAAGGAATGAATGAATGAACCAGGCTATTCAAAAAGGTAGGCATTATCATATTGCAAGTATACAAGTGTGTGTGTGGCTCAAGTGGAGATTCAATTTGCTTTCTAGAAGAAAGAAAGAAGCCGTACACAAATGTGATATGATTCGGTGGTTGGTTGTTGGGCTCCTTGATTTATGGTTACGATTATTGGCCTGCCTGGCTCGTATTTCGGTGCACATACATTGAGGAGGAAAGAAAATGAGAAGATTTTTAAGAGTGAATGGGATGGTGATGGTTTGCCTTGTTTTTTGTTGTACCGTGTGTGGGTTCAACCATGTAAATGGCCAACTTGTCAAAAAACGAAAATTATATTGAACAATAAAGGGTTGCCTTTAAATGGCACGAGCCTAATTGAAAAGGAATGGCTATGGGGATAAAATAAAAACAAGTCATGTAAGTATAATCATTTGTAAATGATCCGTCCATACAGAAGTACCGACACATCTGCTGCAAAGACAAACTGTTTGCCAATATTAAGATTGGTTTTAATCAGACGGGGTTGATTGGACACAGTTTATGAAAAAGGGAAATAATATTTCTTGGTTCGGTCCGAGCAAGAGCAGTTCAGTTCAGTCAAAGAGAAAAAATTGAATGGTGTATTATGTATTAATGTTACAGTAGTAACGGCATTACGGTATCCATCCAACAACTTGAATAAGCATAGAAAGAAAGAAAGAAAGGAGCAGCCCACCCCACTTTTCCCTTTTTTTAGTTTGGAGCTGTGAGAGCAACTTGTTCATACTAATTAATCCATCGTCCACCGAAAAGAAAAATTGTGCATCCGACAGATTTATGAACTTCTTCGGAGCTGATTACAACGGTCTGTATAGTAAATACATACATACATAATATAATGATTTTGGCGGAGCTCTCTCCCTTCAATAATTTTTTACAAGACCAGAGAAAAGAATGCACTTAAGGAAGAGAATCCAGTTTCTTCTTGACTCAATTACAAAATATATGAAAAAGATCTCAACTACATAAAAAAATTTGCATTCATTGAAAGGATTTCATACCGGCCATCATCATCACAAAAGGAAAATAAAAAGTCCAACTTGATTTTTTCTTCCCCCTTGAGAGAGGCACCGGACTCTTGAGCTCGTTGTGGTCATTCTTGTTTGATTACTTTTTGTACACTAAAACTACTCCCACACCTTTCCGCCGTCCCGAACAAGAGGGAACTAAAAAGGAAGACTTTTTCGCTCACTCGAAAAATCATTCTATTTATAGCCAACTGTAACTCAGTTTTTCTGTCAACAAAAGTACAGTAGCTTGTAGCAATTACTACTCCTCACCATGATGATGATGATGATTAGTATTATTTTTTCGCACACAAAATGGAAAACAAAAATATCGAGAGTAAAAAGAAACCTGAGGAGCAGCCTTGCGTTGTTGGAGGGGAAGAGGAAGTTGGTGTGTCTAAACCAGGCAGAGCAGAAACCTCCTTTTTGCAGAAGCCAATTACTCATTCCCCAACAGTTTTAATAACAAACTAGATGCAAAATGGAAACTGTCTAGTTTAGTTTAGCCAACTCAACTCGGATCAGCTCATAGCTACACAACCAACTTTCCCGTTTCCCCAGCCAAGGAGGTGTAACACATTCCCACAAAGTGAGATAATTAAGAACCCATTTTACCCCCTTTTACTACATATCATTCGATTTTTTGGCTGAAAGTTCTATAATTATTTTTTTGTGTGAAAAAAAAAAATGTCTCTTTCCGTGTATGATTGAGAGAGAGGAAGGACAGGGGAGGCACACGGTACACACACTTTTTATTGCTGCGTTGCATTTTTTTTTTAAATCATTTCCCCTTTAATGAGTAATTTCACTGTATCATCGTCATCATCATCATGACAAGTTTTCTTGGGTTTTTAACGCGTAGGTCTCGGTAATTTCAATGATTCTCACCAAGAGACGGTGGTGAGTTGGATAAATGTATCATCAGATGTCATACATAATGATAGTTATTTTATTTAAAAAATGCAATTGCCGTTTAGTTCATTTCTCTGTTAAAAAAAACACTCCTCTTATTCCCTCTATAAAATGGTGGGAGTGAGTAAGCTTCGGAGGAGATCTCTCTACCTACATGATATGATATACATATCAATAAAATGTAATGTAATGTAAGCTAAGTGCCGATGGAGTTAAACTAACTCTAGTAATTCAAGAGTTTGCGAGTTGTTCTCACATTGCGAAGAAAAGGTTGTCATGTTGCGTTGCGTGTTTCATTTACAATTCATATAGCTGCAAATGATGCTAATGCAAAGAAAAAACTCTCGGAGGACGGAGGAGACAAGAGTCACACACACAAAGGGAGAGAGAGAAAAAAAAAGTCAAACCACCACCGGTTGTTTTTGTGCGTACCTGTTTTTAAATGGTAGTAAGTAAGAAAAATGATAATAATCCGTACTAGGATTTACTATCATGTCGCCATATGAACGGTGCTCCTACACACATGTGTAGTGTGATTGTGTGTGTACTTGTGCCAGATAGTAATCTCTCATGTTGAGCTGAGCTCTTCTCTCTCTCTGTTTAGCTTAAATAGATAAGTCCCGTTGCTGTAAAAAGAAAAATGGAAATTAATCATCAACATTTAGTAAATCACTGCAGCTTTCCCCGTGCCGTAATCTTATCCAAAGTATAAGTAGTATCATATCAGTTTCTTTCTTCAGAAAGGAAAATGAAATGAGAGATGCAATTTGAGGTTTATCATGAATTATCCTATTTAGTAAACTGCCTACCTACTTGCTCTAATTTAATTTTTCATGTTGAATTTACGTCAGCTATATTATATTTAAAAAAAATGCAAATGAGGGATTTCACTACAGCTATGTTTTTCACTATCTTGCTCAGGATCAGTTGTATTTTTGTCTATGTTTTCCCCCGGTTGAAATCCGGATTCCACACATCCTTTTCAAACTCAAAGCGACTCTCGACTCGGCTCCATCCTTTCCCATGATCAGATATCCTTTTCTATTAAAGACTATTACCATTGCCGATTTATTAATAATATTAGTATTTATAAAAGGAAAGCTTTTTTATTTTCCCCTGTTTTGTAAATGAAGTGAAAGGAAGGAAAGTGGATGTGGAAAATAATTGCAAGTCGTTTTTACAGTAATTCCGGGGGCATAGATACGAACAGGTATATCTAGGATGTCATAGTTCCACCGGCATTCCTTCCAATCCAATCCGACCTCTCAAGTCCGGCACTATATAAAAATATTACCTATATATAAATCCGGAATTTCTCATTTTTGCATATTTAATAAATATTTTTTTTTTCATAATAATAATATTTTTATGGCTCCCTGATGATGATGATGATGGCGATTTTTATGACATCCAATAAGTACGGGATAAATGTAGCAATCATAAAATTAGCAGGATGCACATGCCCTTGGTCATCCAATTTTTGTTATTTCTTCAGAGAGGAAGGAAATGAATCAGAAGCGCATTAATCGTTCCCATCATATCACCTCAACAGACGGAGGAGATTCCCCCTCCTCCATCATAATAATAACTAGAAGGAAAAAAAAGAATTCTTGACTTGAATATTATGATGAACTTGTTAAATATGCAAAGCAAGAGTTTCATTTACTTACCTGAAGAAGAACATGTGGTGGTTTTTCTTCTCTAAAGCGTAGCGTTAGTTATCTGATGTAGTATTACAACTTTTGACATCACTCATCTCATCATCATCCCATTTCTTTCTGCGTTTTACTACTCATCCTTGAGGATGTTCGGTGCGAAAGTTAGTCGGGGACAGGAGAACTACCGTAAGCCAATTTACTGTCAGAGCTCCTCTGGATGTCAACGAAAAATTCTCCCTTTCTTCCTCCTGAAAAGGAAAAATCAAACAAGTTGTTTTTCTATTTTAAAAATAGCAGCGGCTTACATAATATTGACATGCATTGCATAGCTGTAGCTAAAAACCAGTCGAGTGGATGGATGGATGGATGGAGCAGGCTCCCATGCGGCAGGTTCCTCTCCTGGCTAATTGCGGCCGGGTACGTGCTTAGCACTATTTATAAATCCTGATGATGATGATGATGATGTGCCTCCCTAACAGTTAAAAAACGCACTGATTCATTAACAGAGTGTGTATGTTGAGCCGGTTGAGTGAGTGGGAGTGTGAAACAAAGAAGAAAAAAGTCTCTCGTAAGCATTGTTACAACAATGTTGTTATTTTTTTAGAGGACATGCTCTTCTTCTCCTTCTTACGGAAGGTGCACGACCCTCATCGTCGGAAACAACGGATTACCAAATACAATAGCTGGCTACATTGTTTTTCAATTATTTCACTTTACGCAATACGCCGGGGATCGATTTGTACTTGAGCAGTAGTAGTTGTACTTACGGAACATTATTAGCTAAAAAAAAGTTAGACAGCATTTTTATACAAAAGAAAAGAAAAAATATTCAGTTCACACAACTGTTCTTTTCCTACAATTCCATCCAATCCGAATAGCTTATTATGAAGAATCTGTTTTTTTCTAAACTTCCAAGCCGTTTTCCTATATATCTTATTTTGCGGTAATTAGCCATCAACTTTACAAGCTCGCTATTTGTTTTCTACTCTTCGTAATATTTTGTGGAAAACTCACAAGAAGACTGTTAGAAATCCTTTTGCTCTAGTGCTGTCGCACATTCATAATGAGACATTCCATCCTATCAACATCATCATCATTAGCATCGGCTCAGACCAGGAATTAACCTACCTCCTCCACTCTTTATTTATTTTTTGTTTGATTTTCCTTTTTTTAAATAAAAAATTAAACGGATATTTACGGATTCCATTGCATGCGTGCTAATATAGCAAACGAGTTGATTTACTGTAACGTAAAAGAAGGATCCCTTCTTTTTTTTCAAAGAGAGACCTTGTTGCTGCTGCTGATTGTTTCGTTGGTGGTTTTTCTTTCACCCGCTCATTGTTTGTGAAAAAAAATTGAAAATGAATCCACGTCCGCGTCGTCGTTCGTCCTCACCACCTCACGCAAATTTTTCCCTGACTGACTGACTGGTGATGAGACCGAGGAAAGGTGATAATGGCAAGGGGTGCACGCAAAAGGGGAAATACTCTGTTTATTTTTTATTTAAAAAAATCTTAACACGCCAACTTCAAACGTTTTTTTTTTTACATTTTCTCCCCTTTTTCTTCTCCTCTCAAATAAACCGTTCATCAAGCGATTTCTTTCAATCCCCCCAAAAAATAAAAACAAATCAGTTCCTTTTATTTTATTTTCTGTTGTAGAAAGAAAATGTAGTCCTCCAAAAATCGGGATGTTTTGTAAAAAAAATGATTGCAAAAAAAAATCCAATTATTGATGCTTGGTTCTTCTTCTACTTATTTGATGATGAATTCACAGAGATCATGGAAATAGGGAGTAATCCGCGGGGGCAAGGTTGAAAGGTCAGCTGAAAAATGTGAGGTGATTGTAATGACAGGGCTGGCACGAAGGCCATCATCACACATCACTTGTCTATTACCAGTTATGGATTGGGCTAGTAAAAACTCCTACAACAATGCAGGGAAAATTTTGCAACTATTTTTTTTAGGTATGCAAAAATATTTGCGAGGGGGAAACGGACATATTTCCTCCATTTTTCTTCTTCTTCTGATTATTATGAGCTTTTCAAAATCAAAAATGGTTGAAATAAATAAATCAAAGGAGGGACGACTCCTGCCACATCCCCGTTATTTGTCTTAACCCAAGAGCTTTCACAACGATTTGGGAGCGATATTATTATTTTACTAGCCAACAATGCAACGTTGCTATTAAACTGACAGTGAGTAAATGAACTCGTCAAAGGGTAACGATGGTTCTGTCAAGTCGTTTGTAGAGTTTTTTGTTGTCAGAGTTATTCCTGATGAAAAACGTTTTCCCAATTTGGAGGAAATGAAATCATTCGAAAACGATTTTTTTTATTATTAGGTGTCGTCATCGTGATTGGAGGTAATAATGGCTATGGTGTTACTTATGCTGAACTGATAAGATCAGTAAAAAATCATCAGTTTTCCTCATCAATAGCGAGCTAATATTGAAAAAAATACATTGGTAGGTAATACAGTAAGTTATGTAAGATTTTTTTCGTTCGTTCTGGCAATAAATCAGAAGTTAGATAGTTGGTGATGATGAGCTTTCATAGGGGAAATGTGCAACTCACAATCAGTCAGGGACAGAAAGCATCATCATTATTTCACCATGTCATAGCTTCTCAGTGTTGAAGACAGTCTCAACGACAGTTCGAGGGTAACGTGAAGGCCATAAGGCACTTCGTTTTTTTTTTAGCTTTTTGATTTGATGAACTTTTCTTTCACAAAAGGATGAGACAAGCAAGTGAGTCCATTTCCCTGATTAATATCTCTGCAGATTTCAATCATATTTCACACAAAAATTTTTTTTTACAGTGATGTATGGGAGGATACATGGTCATAGTCAAACCTGCACTGCTGCTGGTTGTTAGAACACGAGCGAGCTGAGCTGAGCATGCAAAATTACCTTTCTTCACTCTTTCGAAATGAGTTGTTTTTGTGAGGTAGAGAAAAAAATCATGTTTCGAAAGACAGAGAGAATAAAGCAGATGCACAAAAAAAGCAATATCTTTTCTCCACCTCCTCCCCCTCCCAGCAATCAATCCCGACGCAAACTCCTTTTCTGTCCGAACAGCAATTACAATACCTATTTAAGTTAGTTGAAGAAGAAGAAGAAGAAGGAAAAAACGCCATTCCCTTGTAAAAAAAACTGCACAATATGCTAATTTATTGTTGCTGGCGAAGGGAAAGAAATTAGTACTCAATTCCGCTCCTCATCCACCACCATCCATATTATGCATGCATCACATTAAGATAATTTTTATTTATTTTTTAAGCTCAACTCAAACATCTTCCTCATAAACCATGGCCAGAACTCCCAAACAAAACTAATCATCAAAGCAAAAATATATATCTTTTTTTTTGGGAGGCAGCCGGCATGTTTCTGCATTTAAATGTTGTACTTTAACATTTCTTTTTTTTACGTAATCCCATTCTACGAATCTTGACCAGTTCACTCCCTCCTTCCTTTTGTCTCGTCTCCCTTCATTTTGATTTCTGATGTTTGTGGTCCCAAATCCATCATTGCATTGTATTGTAAAATGGATGTCATGAGTGGAGGCTCACGCAACCAATTTCAGAGCTGACATGAAGAAATATTGATCTTTCTCAAATAAATGTTACGTTGCTGAAGAGGGTTCAACTCTGCTTAATGGCATTCATCCATGTACAATATAGGTATATTATGCAATCTACAGTTCAGGAAATTAGTTTTGCAGATTGCCATGCAAAAACTGACCCCATGACCATCAAATCGGCATTAAGTAAAGTGCATGCATTACATCACAAAAAAAATTAAGGATTTTCAACAGGACACACGACATGCAAATATCTACACATTTGCAGAGAAAAAAACAGAACAAAATTTCAATGACATTAAAAACTGGTATTATCAAACTTACTAACATCCGTGCAGGCACAACATAACATAGCATAACCTCTTGCTCCGCTTCATGAATAATATTCAAATGAGAGTCAAACAAACAGGGTTAAAAAAAAGTGTTCGTTCCTAATTTATACAGAAGAAAAAAAGGAGAAGAAAATGAAGGAAAACAACAGCAAACAAATGACAAAAATATATTGACTCTCATTTCAATTGCAATTGCAATTGCGCATTGTGTCGCAATCAGGATTGGTTTATGTTTTTAGGAATTAAGAGTTATTGCGGAGCATGATCACCTCAGACCAGATCAGATCAGATCCGAACAGAGAACAAGAAAAAATAAAAAAAACCTAACGTAACGTTTAAGTGTCAAGTCACCCTTAACAATTTGCAGAGAGTGAGCTCTATAAAAAAATTCAATCATTGTTGAGGAGGGATTTTTTTTAGGGAAAAAGGTGACACCAGCACAAGATCCTCTTTTGTAAGAATCTGAACGGTTGTTTCCCCCCCGTTTTTGCATGTGTGGGGACTCGATCCGATTTTCGCACTTGGATCGTGTCTGACATGACTCTACTGACAGGGGTATAGAAAAATGCAGTTTTTTTTTCTTCTTCTTCTTCCTTTTCAAAAATCGAAGCATATTGCAAGGAAATGAATGCAGGGGGATCAGATCAGATAGATTAGCGTTATGTCTGATCCGAAGCGCATTTAATGTGGGAGGAAAAGATGAAGATGATGATGATGATGAGTCCCACTGGGAAGCCCCCGTGTTCACTAATAGAATTAATCAAGTACAATCATTTAGCTGTCTGCTAGAAACGAGAGCCCCGTGAGAGCAAGCCGAGGAATGAACAAGTGAAGTGCTTGCTTTTCTTTTTGCATTGCACATGATAGGATTTTAGACAATGGGAGTGAATGGATCAAAAATAGAATTCACCGTTTATTCCATCTTCTGCAAAAACCTACTCAATTTGAAGGAAGGGGGCTTTGAATTTGAGCATTTAAAATGTGTAAATTAGTGAGATGTAGCATATCCCACCTGTACACCAAGCTAATGCAGTTACTGTCACACTACTGCTGGTGGTTTTTTGTATATGGCAGCCCCGCACTCAAATCTGCCGTGAGGCGTTGCGCATACAAAGGATGAAAAAAATATTCAAATCACTTCATTCACTATACCATAAAGCCATAATACTTAAATGTAAAATACAGAGACTAAAATTTTCATCTTGGTCGTGAGTAAAAAAAAAAGTCCCGAATCCGGATCCCAATTTAAAAGGCTTAGCATATGAAGATGATGTGCAATGATGATTGCAACATGCTAATAATAGTTATTTATAAAAGAAACTTCTGCATGATTGGGTTCTTCGCACAAAAAAATGGCATCTAGGAAAACCGCGAAAGTAACATGATAAACGTATTATATTATAATCCCTCCTTATTAGCATTGGCGCTGCTGCATCCCGTGAAATTATTGACTAATTCCTTCCAAAAAAAAATGATGTTGGTGCCCACACAGTTCACTATTTATTACGAGGGGGAAATGTAGGCTAAGTATGGAGGAAGTGGGTTAATACTGCGAAAAAGCGGTGGTGATGTGATTAGTCAGATTAGCCCAGTCAGATCATCACAATGAAATATAATGCTCAAGGCATCGCGCCATTTTATGTGCCAATGAAGAAATTAGGAAAGTAATGAAGCTGAGTTTGAATCTGCAGGGGGCCTAAGGCCAACGCAATATTTTAATTGTTCGCCGTTTAACTATTAAAATAGAATAGGAGAATATAATGGGATGATGATGGGAGGGAAATATTCTTCCCTACCGCACCGATTCAAGGGAATCATACCACCACCACCGGGATTACCGGCGTCTACTTTTTTTTTTTTACACATTTCGACCAGTTCTTACCGTGTTATATCGTTCAATGACAGGCTGATTTAAATAACAGAATCTAATACGTTCACGGTAAAGCATCCCTCCCTACCTAGTTAGTATTCTTTGCAAGCGTCCAGTTCCCGTTGGCCAATAAAAAATTAAATTTAAAGAAGTGACCGCCGAGTGAAGGAATCCCCTTTAAAAAAAATTCTATTTCTTTTTTTTTCTTGAGTGAGTTTTTTGAGATTGAAAGGAAGATGAAGATTTCATTCAAGAGATTATTTTATTTTTGTTATCTTTTCCTTTTTTTGTTGTCAAACAAAATGTTGTTCATGTTGGTGATTTGAATATCTCAATCGGATCCAGTGTAAGTACGTATCACCAGTATGGCCATGCTACATCAGCGGTTTCGATCTGCATTTACACTCATTTAGTCAAAATAGAGCGACAGGAGCATAATTTTTTTTTGCACATATTTTTTTAGCATCCTTGTGTGGTTGGATGATAAGGATGCTGATGATAATCATATCATCATCATGACAAGGCAACGCTTTATGCAAAGTTGCACTCGTCAAAAAAAACACCTATTTATATGCTATATTTATTTTGACCAAGTTGAACTGTAACTTGAGTGAACAAGACGTTGATGAAAAGGGAATGGAAATTTCAAAAAAAAAAGGAATGAAGTTAAACAAGTCTGTCTTTGTAATCCCCCTCAAGATAAAGAAGTCATGATAAGTTAAGTAATATCTTACATGGCCGGTGCTAGGGCTGGCTCACTCAACCTACCTACCTAACAAAAACCGGCAATGGCAATAAGCTATCTTTTGAATAAATACTTTCTTGCGAAAAAATCACTCCGAACAAGAGGCTTCTGCACTGTTCAGGTGAGCAAGTGACATATGGGCTTTGGAAAATGGTAAAGTTGCAAAGTTACATCAGCAACTCATTTGTTAAAAGTCTGTTATGAAGTGGGACCGAACGGAGCAGCCAAGCATGTCGCTGTAAATCTTGACGGTTAACGGATCAACCCTCCAAATATGCACCGCGAAGAAGAACTTGAAGAGTCGGAAAAAAGAATTTATATAATACATAGATACATACATGCGAGCAGTGAAGAAGAAGAGAAGAGAGAAGTTACGCAAAAACCACTCATTTAACAGAACAGAAAAAAAAACTTGAATTGAAAGGAGTAAATAAATTGAGGAGATAGAAAAAGAAACTTCTGCATTCAAAAAATAATCATATAATGACTAACTCACAATAAATGAAAAATGCAATGAATGGAATGGTATTCATTTGTAGAGAAAGGAATTCTAGTCGACATTAAATTGATTGCTCATTGCTGCTGTTTAATGCCTCGAAAAAATGCGACAAACTGATGGAATCTCCTGATATTTGTATTAATCCGAACAAGAGACTTGAAGCTAAAACCGTCCGCTTTCCGTTTTGCGAAATAAATAGAAGAAAAAAAATCTAATGCCCAACGCTCCCTTAAGTTAAGTTAAGTTGAGTATTGCCCATAAAAGAAGAAAAAAAGTGTTAGTGAATAAATTGGAATTTTTCTTCTTTTTTTGCCCTCTCCGACGAAACATTTCTCCAACTTACCTAACCATGTTCTGTTGCTATTTCCCGGTTCCGGTCCACCGTTGAGTTTTTTTTCTCTCTACGAACAAAATTTTATTGAGGATATTTTTTTTTTCTTCACAGAACATGACCAGAGTCAAAGAAAAAGAAACTATTCCAATTTGCTACACCCCTCAACTATTACAGATATTATAATAGCAACCAGGAGATTTATGTCCTCTTAAAATCATGCATTATGAAAATGAGATGGGTTTACTTCCGTATTAATAATACTACACAGGGAGGGAGGGAGGTGTTTATATATATTTTTTTAATATCTTTATGCCTATTTTCGACCAAAGTTATGTTACATATGTCCATTGGGGGATGATCCCCCTCCCTCCCAAGTTGATGTTGATGATACTCATTCGAAAAAAAAAATATATTAAATTACACACTTGTTAAAAAATAAAATGGTATGGCTATGCTGGGATCGATTGGACATGAAGTGGTCTGCGACCGGTGTAAAAAAATCCTAGAAAAGTAATTAGTAGTATTAACGTTAAAAGAAAAAAAACGGTTAGTTTCCCTTCCGCAGCCTTTATAGCTATATTTATGATGGATGATGGTGTGATGGAAAACGAGCAGGTTGCCGGTATGAAGAAGGATAAAACTGTGATCGCTTCCGCATTTCTCAAAATAGAAAATACGTATATACAAGGCAAAGGCACGCATGAACTATTTGAGTGCCATCGCCATCCCCTCCCGATAATTTTATTTTTATGTTCCTTCCATGGGGAGTATTATTGGAAAGATGTTGAACAGGAAGGGAGGGATAAATATATTGGACGGTAATTTTTTTTAAAGGGACATGGTTTTTCACCATACCCGCCATATTGAAACGGGATTTGTATTTTTAACTAGTGTTAAATAGTGTGATTAGCAAAAAAGACATAAGTATTGGTCCGGTTAGGGACGCTTGTTAGCGCCATCATGATAGATATGGATGCAATTTAATGAAGGACCTCCCCGGGAAATAAAATATTGCTGAAGTCGTATTCCTGATTCGGCTTAAACTTTTCAACCTGTTCTTTAAAAAAAAATTTTTTTTTGATTTTTTACGATCTGATCAGAAAAGGGATGGAATGGCTATGAAATATGAATATGAAAAGTATCCCCTCCCCCTCCTCCGTGAATTTTGTGAAGTTGTTGAAAGAGTCATTTTTTTAAACCTTTATTGCCGGTTGTGAAAATGATCTCGTAAAGTAGTGGGCTATCATCATCGTCAAATCATTTTTTTTTTGACAAGTCGTAAAATCCCGAGAAAAAATCATTTTTTATGTGCATGCTAATTCGTTTTTATTTTTTTATTGCAGAAGGATTATTAAAATCCCAGTTCCCGGTGTTCACCATGTACGCTCAGAAGATATGTATGCCAAGTGCGAGGGGTTGCACCCGTGCTTGGGGATTTGAGCTGGTTCGTGGCTACGTTATAAAGGACGCTGCCAAAAAGGTGATGCAGCTCCCGTCCCGAGTGGCCTGCATGGATGCCTGCATTCAGGAGCGAGAGTTCCCATGCCGGTAAGTTTTGTTTAGCGGGTGGCTCCGTTTCTCTTTCCTTCTCACTAACAAAAAATTAAATCTCACAAGGGAATACCACCACCTGACCTAATGGAGTTGATATTTCCAAA